>WEIT01023436.1:3722-78326 GCA_013389985.1 Dryoscopus gambensis | reverse complement strand
TATTTTAGGCGCCTCTGAGAGTTCAACTGTCGCCTGAGGCTTCAAACTAATTTTCTCTTCAGAAATGATTGCAGAAAGCCGCATGCATAATAAATCCCGTTATTGCTCTTGTTATTAAAATAGGTTGTTAGGGATGTGGACTTGGAGGCCTTTTTGTCTGATGACAGCAGTTCTTCTTAGCTCTGTGCTTATGGCTTATTGACTAAGGCTGCCAGGTTCAAAAAAAAAAAAGAATAAGAAACGAAAATCAAAAAGAGAAGGAGCTGCAGCTGCTGTTTAATAGTGAGAAAGTTGGGATGATTTGAGGCAGTTCTTTTAATCATGTCCATAGGCCCTGTTCGAAAGACAGTGAATTTCCAGCAGCTCCGAGGCTGTACTGAGGGCCCAGAGAGAATGTCTGTGGTGAGCTCTTCTCTGGAGCGATGATTAATTAATATTTCTTTGACATAATTTATTTGAATAATTAATTAATAGCCTGTGACAGCCAGGACTGCAAAGCCTCACCATGGTGGGCAACCAGCAAGCCCCAGTGAGAACCACAGCCTCCGATGAAGAGTCTGAAGGGATGAACAGGCTGAGGGACTGCAAGGGAAAATGAATAGGTGTTCTCCTTTTTCAGGTGAGGAGCTGACATGCAAGGCAGCAAAGTGACATGATCAAGGGCACCCAAAATCGCAGTGTCAGGGCTACTAACTGAAGAAACACTTGTGTGTTTGAATTGAAGAAACAACACGCGTGGCATGTTGACCATCAGCTTGCATTTCCTCACCTTGTTCCAACAAACCACACATTTATCCAGCAACCTGGAAGCTTTAGCAAACCAGACCAGAGCCCCTTTAAAAAGAAATCTGGTTGAAGCAGCAGAATGACTCTGAAAATATATTCTTAAAACAATAAAAGCTTTTCAAGCAGGTTTGATAAAGGAAAGTACACTGCCCAATCATTAAATGGAAACATTTTCTGGTCACCACATGAAAATATGCTTCATAAATCTGTGCCCCGTGAAACAAAATTTAATGATAGATGAGGCCGTGCACTTAGCAAGTTTCTTATGCATGGAAACTATGAAGCAGGGTGTGCTCCTACCCAGGGAAACCAAACATGTCACATCCCTAGGGGAGCCTGTGCCAGGACTGGCAGAGATCTCAGAGGGAAACTTTTTGCTGCAGGCACGAGAGGATGCACACACTGCCTGCACAGGAGCACAGCATTTCCAAGGTACTTCCAACGCAGACCTGGGAAACACAGAGCACTGCTCTGAGGCCTGGAAAATTTTGCATTGCTCTGGGCTGTCTCGTCTGCAGCCACTGGCATGGGGTGAACAGAGGGGACATGTCCAGCAGCCTCCCTGACAGCCTGGTGCCTGCCTGGCCTCCTCTCCCAAAAGGAGAACACTGCTTCACTGTCAGTACCGACTCCAACATCTCCCCTCTAATGTACCTGTGGATGATGTTATGCAGTGTTTGACAATTAATTATCATTTAACATCAGAGAAATATGGGTGGTTTACATAATTTTTTCATGCCCAGGATCAGGATAGCTTTCATAGAGTAGCACCCCAAAGAGAAACCTCTGGAGATTTTGCTGTCACAACTGTGATACCATGATACTCCAGGCCTTGCTCCCAGTTTCAAGTACTGGGAGATATCCATTAAGTCAGTGAGCTCAACCTCTGCAGCACATAATTCCCCAGTCAGCACAGAGAGCAATCTCAGGCACATGAGAGGTACCAGCTCACATGTTAGATTTATCCTTGGAACAACGAGATCAGGCCCTTTGGCTCTGAGGTGTGGAACCGCATCACAGGTTCAAGGGAATAGGGATGCACCTTCTCATTTCTGGTAGCAGTGGGCAAAGATTTTGCTGGGGACTTCAGTGGAGCTGGGACTTGGCCTGAGCTTTTCAAGGACCATGTCACTGTTTAGGTTATGCTAAAAGTAGATGCTACAGACTAAAAAGACAACGGAATGTAACAACACAGAAGAAGGAAAAAAGCTGAATCTAGGAAACCCTGTTACTCAGAGGAGAAATATGGTCACTCAAAAGCTGTCAAGACTAGCTAAATTCAAAGACTTCTTTAGAAAATATAGAGTCCATTAGAGAAAATACAGACCCAGTTGCATATTTAACAGGTTGAGTGCCCCAATTTGCAATTCTAGATCAATTAATTTAAGGTATCCATTTGAGTGTGGAAGCTGGCAGTAGATGTGAGTAAATGAAGCTGGACATTAATACTTGAAATGCCCAAATTGAAAACAACATGTTTGGCTTCAGTGAGGTAAAAGAAAATCATGCAGAGCTTCCTCGCCCATATTCCATTTCTAGGTGGATTTTAAAGAATGCAATTCATGCCCCAGCAATACAGAAGCAATTACAGAAATGGAAAATGACCAAGTCATTCTCAGGTATTCATAGAAAATTGGCATCTCCTGAATATTGAATTGTACTGGGTTCCAGCTTTCTATAAATACAGAAGATCAATAATTATCAGGGAAATGCTTTGCTAACGTCTCAAAGCTGGCAGGACTGAAATAAGAAATGCCATTTACGTGCTACTGCCTGAAAGAGAGAAATAGTCTTTCCCGTTCTCTTGATGAATACTCCACTTGGCCTCGTGATGAGGAATAATTATGGGCTGCTCCATTTGCACACTCAGAAAAGGAGAGAATGAACAAATGTTGGCTACAGCTGACTTGTTGTCCATGATGAACGTTACAGAGTTCCCAGCCTTGAGGGCCTGCAGGGCTGCTCCACCACACACCCTCATGGGGAGATGGTGTGCTAAGAACAGCTGCTCTTGAGAACTGCTTGGGGAGTCACTGAATAACAGAAATGTGTGTTGCTAACCATCCAAAGGTCTTGGGGCACTTTTCAAAGCAGATAACATCACCAACCTTATTACATAGGGAAAGAACTCACTGAAGCTCTTAGGAACAGGGTAGGATGTGAATTAGTGTTGATGCCTCCGGACTCAGAGCTTCAGACTCCTGCCTGTTACTTTCTTTGTTTCTTTCCTGCACCTTTGCCTCCTGGGAATACTGTAAAGGCAGCTGTGCAGTCCAAGGAGTGCAAGTTGCCCCTTCCCAAACTCCAGCATCTTGGAGTTTTCTTCACAGCCGCAGACTTTGGAGTTTGGGATAATAAAGGCAGAAGGGAATAAATAAGCTAGAAAACATATCATCATCATTACAAACATAAAAAGCTACAAATCTGTCACACTGCAGAAACTCTCACTTCATTGTTACTGTGATTTATTGGGGAGCTAATTTTAAACAAGTTTTCTTTTCCAAAACCACAACACAAAAACAAACTGAATAAGCAAGCCAGAGGACAGAAGCTAGTTGCTACCGGACAATTTAAGCAATAATCTCATTTGCTTTGTAGTATAAAAAGCAATAAAGGGCTGTTTACTGAGTGAATAAACACTGAATGAATCACAAAAAGCTCTTTATTGCGATTATACTCCAAGGCAGAGGAGATTATTGTTATTACACAAGAAGGCACAATGTGAAAATTTAACTCAATGCGCCAGATTTTCAGACCGTTTCAGTGGTACAATTGTGTTCGGGGAGTACATTGTGTCTAATCTTAGCAGGCTGTTTTGACAATTCTGCATGCAAATCAGGTGGTGGGGTACAAATGCATTTAATTAACTATTTACAGCCAATTTATGCGAGCCTGGTGGCTGGACACGTGTTTTGCACAAGCAATGGCATGTGAACTGGTTCGAGAATCAGTTGCCCTGTGTGATACATTCAGCCCTGCAGAGGACCCGTGAATGTTCTGCAGTGAGGAGCCTCCTACACGTTCAGCCTCAAGGTGCACGATGCATCCTCCTCGTGGGGCCAACCTGCACAGATCCATGTAAAATTAGTTTTAAAGAGGTGGACAAAGGGAGTATAAGCTGTAAGAACTACACTGATGAGTAGAGCGTCTTTCCCTTCTTTTCCTTACTTGTGTTTTTAATGTTTTCTTTTTTTTTAAGCCCGTAGTTTTGACTTGCAGTCCTGATAATGTGTCTGTGCTGAGAAACGTAAAGTTAATCCAGACAGATTTTTCCCCCACTAATTTCCCCTACTACAGTCTCCTCCTCCTACTGTCAGATCAGTAAAAATGGAAAGAACTCTGAAAATCTGACCTCTGTCAGGGACAAACTCCGGCGCAGTTGAAGTGTGCAGTGCCTGGTGCTGCAGGAGCCACCAGCCTTTGACTGCGTGTGTGCCAGGTGTGTGTTCCCACTACTGGGACATTGCTCAGTCTCTTGATGTGTCCCCATGTCTTCTGGGGCACTAATCTCCTCTCAGCTGACACAACGGACACCACCTCCTTCAAATAACTACCTTTGGGTGATAGGGTTCGCTGATTCTCCACTGGAGCCCTTTGTGTCCTCATCCTACAGGAGGATTTGGTGAGATGTGATCTTTCACTGCTGCCTTGTCTTCCAGTGAAATCTGCAGCCTTGGCAAAGGCACATGCATCTGCACTGGGAAATGGCAGGAGAAGGTGCTCCTGGTCACAGAAGATGCTCTCAATTAGAGAAGTTTTTCCTGCTGGGACTGTTCCAGATTGAAAACTTGTATACCTCATGCACAAAGCTAGACAATTATTAACACTTGATCACCAGCTACTTGGTGCTGAGTGAGAAAAGTGGGTTAAGCCCTGATGATGTGATGACATAAAGCTTTATTCTCCTTTTATATGTAGCTGGGAAGCTGCTGGGAATCATTTCCAGTGTGGCCCGGCTGGCATGAGAACCAGTTAGGTAGATATTTGAATTTGCCTTTTTTTCCCCTCTTGGTTTCCATTTTTAAGGTGCTCTGGTGTTTATGACTGACTGTAACCACTTGTGGGCATGGAAGAAAATCCAGGCAATGCAGGGCCCTTCCTGTTATGTATTCATTAAAATGAAAGAGAAAAGGCCCATAGCAAAAATAATACAGTTTGTTAGACAGGAGACACAGTAAAAAGAGCAGGCTGGAACTCCCTTTAAAAATATGCTTGAAAAGGTCATTATGGATTTTTTGTTTGTTTTTAATTGCTCTTGGTTTTTGTTTCCCCCTCCTCCCTACCTCCCATTTGGAATGCTTCAGCCACACAAGGAGGGAATAGAAACAACATAATGTGATATTGGCAATCAGTCTCATCAGACAATAATAATCAAATCCAACTACTTGGATGCAGCAGAAAAGCCTCATGATTTTTTTCCAGAATTGTAGGTCTGCTCTGTATATTTGGTCTGATTTCTGAACTATCCAGTAAGCAAGGAATGAACTAAACTCAGAAGAGTAATTTGGACCAAAGAGTTCAGATGTGCTCTGGTGTTTGTCCGGTTTAGGGGGCAATCAAGTAGATCCCAGGAATTTGGGTTTTATTTATTTTCTAATAAAACTTAAACAGCCTCCTGATGACACCCTTTGTGAAGTTCACGTTGAGCTAACAGCACAGGGAATAGGCACTGTAGAAACAGTCTTAGTGCTGATATTTGAAAATATGGCCTTTTGGGTCTGTTTTAAGCCGAACCTCACATGTGGAAAAGAGGCATCAGTTGGGACCACTCAGGTAAAGAGGAGGTGTGTAGGAGGTTTTGTCATCAGCATTTCCTCACCTCGCCTTTCTGATTACCGCTTAAGTAAAAAGCAAGAGCTGTAATTGCCAGCAAGAGCAAATGATGGTTAAAGTAAAATAAAAAAAGGAAAAAGAAAATATAGAATATTATGGAAAGTGTGCATGGAAAAATAACACCACAGACCTTAAAAATATCAATTGCCTGAGCTCAAAGCAATGGATTTATTTTTTAAATTGTTAAATAAACATGGGACAGGAATGGAGGGGGCTGTCATGGATGAGAATAGAAAGTATTTTGTTGCCGATAGTTCTAAATCTCCTTTGAAGGTTTATTTTGTGAAGACCAAAGCTTTCAAGATCCTGAATTCAATTCCTCTGGGCTCCTGGCCTCTGTAAACACTTTCATGGACTACCGGTGCAAAGAGAGGAACTCTGGCCCTGGAGAACAAAGCCTTCATGTTCAAGACACGATTTCTCTGAGTAAGATGTGGTTTGTGCTGTTCTGTTGAAACCACTTACACCTGGTTTACTTCAGCAGTGCTGGGCAGGATATGGTAAAAGACCTGGAGTGTTAGGACCAATCATACCAGATGTTCCTGCACCCACATTCCCTGTCTCAGGGAAACTCCCAGCAACAGCCGTGTCCCCTTTTTCATTCCCTTGACCACAATTCAACAATCTAAACAAAACATTATTTTTGAAGTACACATATTTTTCTTCTTTCCCCTCTGATTCTCATTACCCTTCTGACCGTGTTCAACTTAGCTTTAATTCTCCTTAGCAGCAGGGCTCCTGTGTTGTTAGCGTTTGCTATGTTGGATAACTCCTGGAACATTTTCTGCATCCAGACCGAGAGTTCTCTTCTGACAAAAGTCAGGGATGAACGTTGGCCACCCGGTTTCCCAGTGGTGATAGGTGGGTGTGACAACCCTTCTGGGAAGGTCATCACAAGTAGGGCCTTGCCTGTGTGTGCTCCCACCAGGTCATATGAACGTGGGTAAAGGTGATGAGCAGGGGAGGAAGGGTTTGCATTTCTGAATAAAACCTTGTCAGGTTAAGCAGGGAAAAAGCTAACACTCCCAGTGGATCTGTCTAAGGTGTCATGCTAGTACCTCCCGAGCCTCTAGGATTATTAGGCTTACAAATCCTCAAGCTGTTCAATGAATCTCCTTTAGCAGGCACAAACCAGAATGTTTTGAAGACACATGGAGAGGTAAGACCTCCAAACCTGACTTAAGTTTTCTTCTAGATCAAGGAAAAATGATAAACCATGGAAAACAGATTAAAAAAATCCATTAGAAGACCCCACACCCTTGTCAGAGCCAGTGTGGCAGCACCACCTTCAAGCTGCCTCTTCCCACCTCTTCCCCAGACCAGCAGAGAAGCTCCTTCACCTTTCCAAGTGTTGCAAGCCAAACTATTACAGCTACACAGACACAGCAACAACTCGTTGAGGAGTGACCTTGGTTGGTAAGACTGAAAATGTGACCTGCAGGACAATGATGCTTCTCCTGCAGAAAGGAGCACCACAGATGTGTAGACCTGTCCATGGAGCTTCAATCCTCCAAGAAGCAATGGCAACAGCTGGCACTGAAGCTGCCCAGGCTTATTCTGTTGTCCACCTTCCTACTCAGCAGAACATGAGTGGATCGTTGCTGCCCCTGTACATTTCAATGTTTTTGTCTTTTTAAGATCTTTTTAAATCTTTTTCCCTGGCACCAACTTCCACATCATCTTAAATTCTGATTAATCTCAGGTAGCTGAAACTTGTTAAAGTTATATTTAAATGGAGAAAGAGATGAGCTGAAATAGTATCAATATTTCCTGCTCTTCACTTTTTCTGACTTGTCCACCTCTTCAGTGCACACCGGGCACCCCAGGTTAGGACTGTGCAACACCTGACATTCCCCTATTGGTCTGTAGATGCTACAGTAATACAAGCAATACCTGACAGTGTTTAAATGCTGACATCTGGAGTTGATGAACAACATCACTTGTGAAGAATTTTATAAGGAGAAAAGAAAAAAAAAAAGCTCACTTTATATGTAATTTTACATGTCACAGCTTTGTTTTTCATTCCCAAATATCATCCCTTTCCCTCAATTAGTCAGCCTTCTGTTGCATGAAATGACTGTCATCTTGTGAGTGTTATAATTGCCTTTTGCAAGATCAAAACCAGGTATAGGATTAAAAAAAAAAAACCCAAAGCGTAACCACCTAATGGGGCAAATGCTGCAAATATAGCACACAGATCTCTGTTTAACTTCAGAGGTGGTGGGAGGGGACTGGCTTGAAAGGAACAGACTGTGCTCCTTAGCAAACTGTTATTGTAGAAAAATATTTAGGCCCTGCTTCGTGATTTAAATAGTAAAATCCTTACACCTCTGGAGCTTTACCACAAGTGATTTCAAAGGCCTTCGCAGCACAAGCAGAAACTCTTCTGCTCCATCCTGAACAGCAGCCAGCCCTGGGGTGAAGCGGCAGGGCTATTTAAAAGTGATTTACAACATGAGGTTCAGAGGTGCATTCGATGCAAATGAACTCACTGGATGATTTCTGATGGCTAAAATGCCATTAGCCTTCCCTATATCAAGCCAGCATCTCAGGCTTCTGTGAAAACCACCATGATTTTCTTAATAAAAGGAAAACATAAAAGCTCAAAGGGCTTATCCAGGTGGAGCTGGGAGGGAGGAATTGAATTTTGTTCATGAGGTGCTCTCCAGGTGAAATTTCACTTACAAAAGAAAGCAGTTTAAAAAAAAATAACCTGTCTGGGTGGAACCTGGCAGAAGTGCCTAGACAGGGGACTTTCCCTGCTACCCTGCGCTAACTTGCTCCATTAATCCTTCTAATTTCGTGTATTCATTTTTACACAGCTTAGCTTGTTTGCTGCATGCCAGTACAAATCATGTTTTGCTCCCTCTCCTCTCCTCTCATCATGCTCCTCTTACTGACAGGGCCTGGCTGCTGCTGCAGTAACTCATGTGCTCTGTCAGCTGGGCCACTGGGATGCAAATCTCTGCTTGTCCCCTTGGGGTGCCATCGATACTTTATTAAGAGTTTGCATCCCTCTTTATCCACTGAAGGGATGGACTAACTGCATTTTCCTTCCTCTGTAGTGGTCTCAGAGGACAACAAATAAATAGATATTCTCTAAAAATGTCTAGTAAATAATGGCTGAAGGAGAATCAACTCATAATTTATCTAGGTTTTCTTAAAACTGAAATTTGTTTCAAAAAGATGTATGTTTCAAGTATAATTTCCCCCCTCTTTTTCCTGAAGCCATATTGTAAAATAAGTTAGTGATACATAACTGAGATTTGTTTGCACTAAGTATCCAAAACTCTGTCTGAAAACCCAGTGCATCCACACACCAGATTTTGCAAATGTAATCTCTAAACTATAATCAGCCGGGGACATGGGGGACAACTGGGATGTGTTAAGTCCTCCCTTCTGTGGGGGATTCTCGGAGCTGCAATTTCTTTGAGGCCCAAATTCTAACCAACAAACACCTGAATATTCGCCAAAGCTTCAAAGCCAATTGCTTAAGTTCACCCAAAGCCATGCTGAGGCCCTCAGGCTGGCGACGATCAGTTTGTGCTTAATCTGAAGTAAATGGCAGTGAAATCCTCAGAGAAGCTTCTCTTTATATGCAAAGCTAAACACATACTTTGCCATTCTTCTGAAAACACAGAAAAACATTTTCCTGAAGCCACAGCAGCACCCTGGGTCGCTGGGGCACACGTGCTGCAACACAGCTGGTCACCCACTGGTTTTCTCCAAAGCCCTCTCATATTTTGAGGATAAAGGTCAGATGCTGCTCTCTGAAAGAGCAGCTCCTCCATATTCTGTGTTTCCCCTGCTTAAACACAGGGCCCCATGCACTATATATGGCACATCTTACAAACCCTTCATCAAGTACAGAATTATTCATTTCCTCATGGGCTTTTCAATAGGCTCATCAGGACAGCATCCAAACGCTTCTCAAATACCCACGGATGTTTCCTCAGAGCAGTCTGATGAGGATGGGAAAAGATGAGGTCCTGAAGGAGGAAAACTGGGACAAGTCACTGAGGTCCTGAAAGATGAAGACTGGGATAAATCATTGTGAGAATGATCTGTCCAGAGCGAGATAAGGGAGACACGTTGTTTTCAGGGCTGAAGTTACTGGCACCTCTTAGCTCCAGGCCCTGCTCCAACACGTCCAGGCAGGTGAGCGCCCAGCACCCCAGTGACACAGAGCACTGCAAATCTCTTGGACCTGCACAAAACACCCTCCATGGCAGAGGCTGGTCCCAGAGTGCACCCCCCTCCCTCCCCTGGGGGAGCTACTTCCCACCTGTGCAGCTCACAGCTTTATTCACTCAGAGCCTTGTGACCTTATCAAGGAGAGGAGCCTGGGGTCTCATGGCTCAGTCCTCCCAGTGCTCTTGGTAATGCTTTTGTCTGCAGCCCACTCACTGGGCACTGATGGGATGTGGCTTTGGTCCACTCTGAACTTCTCTACTATTGGCTCTCTTTAATCCGATGGAAGGTACTCTTTCCCAGACTTGGCTGTAATTGTTCTCCATCCCCCAGTTTCCCGAAAAATATTCCTGGGTCCCTACTCCTCGAGAAGCTGCTTTTCTATAAAGAGTCACTGTCTTCACCAAAACAGTTCACCCTGTTTGTCAGCCTCATCTTGCTTCACTCCCTCTCCATCCTTCAAGACAGGAAGACTTATGAATAAGAAAGGTTTGTTTAGCACGTTAAACTCCAAGATGAATTTAAACAGAAGGCTCTGAATAAACAGAAGACAAAGCACAGGCATTGCGGTTGGATCACTTGCTAATTGCTTTGTCTTTGTCTAGAATTCAGCAGGTCTTGCCCTGCACATCAGAGTGCACACGGCAACGTTTAAGAGATAAATGCAAATACTAAGCTTGTAACCTGGTGTTTCATGATCCCCTGCCACATGCCCATGGGGGTGAAGGCTGTCCCACTTCCTCACATCATATTTTAAGCAAATGTTTCCATCCCATCTGCAATCTTCTGGCTTTGTAGAGCTTGTTTTCAGCACCCCACCTCACAGACACCCACAGTTACACACACCGTGGTCACAGCCCAATTAGACTCATTTAATTTCCTTCTGAATTTCATGAGTACAGTGACCCCAGACTTGTGCCCCACACTACCCAGTGCTCCAGTGCTGTGCCGCACCAGGGACTCTTGTCCCAGCTTTCCCAGCTGCTAAGGAGGAGATGTGCCAGCTGTTCAGTGCTTCTTCCACACCTGCAGGCCACACATGCTGCACCTGCCAGCACCTTTCCCCTGGGCTGGATTCCGGGACTTGTCAGTCTCATGACCCTTGTTCCTTTTGTAGATGGAGCCTGGAGCAGGAATATTCGCTGTGCATCTTTTCCACTTCCTCCAGAATCCCTTTATGAGATTGCAACTGCACCTCCACTACACCATCTCTTTTATTTGTACATGAGCACACATCAGACACAACACCTTAAGACCCTTGATTAGCCTCTTCTTAATTACCCTTACCACAGCATCCAGGCACCAGTAAAGTAGGAGCAACAGTGGATGTAAAAATACTACACAGGGCTCAACAATTACCCTTGTAACTCTTATCTCAGTTTCTCCAGGCAGTATTCTCTTTGAAGAGTAAAATGCTCTCTTCTCAGTCTCACTTCTGATACTCTTATTCAAAACAGAGGAGTCTCAGTTTTCTTTTAATTAATAGTAGTTTCGTCAGTCACCTTCCCATCTTCATAAGATGCAGAGCTTCAGTTCTGGATAGATTTAATGCAACCTCCCTAGGATCCCAAAAAGCCACAGTTCTTTTGAAGAAAAATCAGGAGAACTTTAGACATTTAAGAACAAGTTTGACAATAGCTGGATGATTGAACCAATCCTGCCTTGAGTCATGGAGAACTATATGACATCTTAAAGCCTCTTCCACCCCATTGTATTATAAGTTTTATTTCATCCAAGGAAAGATGGTCAGAGAACATATTTTCCATTGGCATTTCCCAGCTTTTGAGCATTTGCAATCTTAAGAATGTTCTTTTAAGGGGAGATTCTTGCGCATATGGGCACCCTTAATGGATTAAAAAGAAGATAAAGTTGTTTGGGCACTGTCCTACAATCATTCCATCTGCGACAGGTTTGTACGAGATGCTGTCAGCCGCTGCTTGGAACAGGAGGAGGAGAATAACACAGTACCTGGACACTGAGGAACCCCAGAGGCCAGCAACTACACCCCGTCACCCACACCCTGTGCCTCGGCAGCGAGGCAGTTAACAAAACATTTTTGTTCATGTGAAAATACAAAGCAGCTGCTTAGTTCTGCACTTGGCACAAGACAGCAGCCCCCTCTGCACTCCTTGTCTTCTGCGGCTCTTGGATCATTGCAGACCTAACCAGCTGTTGCGTTGCACATGCCAGTTACACCAGTTCGGGAAAGCAAGGGCAGGGATGGCTGTATGGCTGTACAACAAGGAATGAGAATAATACACTGCTGAACCAGAAAGGACAATATTTATATAATAAACATTTTCAGGAACATAATGATTCCTTTGTCGTCAAAATTTTGGAATGGCTAATTGCGCACATGAAAAGTGCACCTAACCCACATGCTCAAAGGCAGTGAATGTGTTCCCAAAGTGGCTGTGCACTGCAGATCTGGCCATCTGCACAGCCCTCCCTGCACACGTCCTCGCAAAATAGGGTGGGCAAATGCACAAACACTTCTGAAAATAAAGTTGAGTGTATGAAATGCCTCATTTTTTATGTCCGTGAATATGCAACTTGGGTGATTTTGTTTCCAAGTTTAAAAATAACAGGCTGAGCCGAGCATTGGGGGTTTATTGCAAAAAAAGTTCATGGTAGTTCTGTGCTGGAGCGAGTGTTCAGGTATGAACTGCAGTTAGTTAGGTCTGGTGATATAGTGGACAGAGTCACAGTATCAGCTGCAGACTCAGATTCTGAGTTAGAAGCTGTCTGCTCCTTCAGATGGGAGTCGAGTTTACTAAGTTCTGTTTCTGACTCAAATTTAGAGCAAAAATCTATGTGAGTCAAAACAGGCTTACTGTGAAAACTTTCCTGATAATGAGTCTCTAGGAGTCGATTTCTTATGTTCGATTTCTTGGATCTCCAGCTTGTAGCAGTGTTTGCCAGTAGTGCAAGTCCTCAGTGGCCACCACATGGATTCCTAAGATTTTTTTTTTTTAAATGCAAACTGAAAATCTTTAAAACAGAGGAAATACAGCCAAATGTAAAACCGACATTAAATGGCATCCAAGCAAATGGTACTTGAAAGAGGAGGGAAAAGATTTTCTTATATTCAAAACTTCTTGAAATTTCTGAATCACTTCTCTCAACAGATTTTTGTTTTAAGGGGAACTATCTCAAACGTTTTCCTCTTGCCATAATAAATTTAAATTATACATACCATAATGATATCAGGTCAATAGAGATATCTAAAGATTTAGAATATTGCTATTTCATAATTGGCCTATTTCCTATCTAAAGAAAAACTATTCCAATTTCAAATTATAAAGTCACTTTCAAATGAGAAACTCAGCTTTCTTTATGAAAATGTTAAAAAAAGTCCTTGTTCACTAATTTCTTCCAGAATTCCTGAGTATTCATAAAAGCCAGCCTTTCTCAGAGAACTGGGTAGATTTCACTGAAGCAGCAATCATGTAATAAACCAAGGTCCTTGAACAACAGCAAAATGCTTTATTAAAATAATGAAAAAAGCCTTTTCTTTCCTGTAGAGCTCAGGAGGTGAGCTCGGTGAACACAATGAAGTATGGTGCATGGTTGCCTACTCTGCTTAATTTGCTATATCCTGTAATGTACAGGGGTTGGAAACTTGACTTGCTTTCCAAAGAGCTTTCCTAGCAACTCCCTTCCCCACCCAGCCCAGGACACAGAGCGACCTCGACAGAAAAATTGCCACAGGATACCTGCAGCTGTGCTGCTCCTGGCAGCAGGACTGACTGGGATGCTGGGGCTGCTCCTGGGGGTGTCCCTTTGGGGCAGGATTAGATAACTGCAGCGAGTGCTGGCTGCTGAGGGATGCTCACCTGAGAGCAGTTGTTTGTGGGATGTAGGGTAATGGCTTATTAGGTCAGGCACCCCATCTCCAAAAGAACCCTTTTATCTTCACGATGGAGCGGATGGTTATTGTTAGCTAGTGCTGTGTGGGATTTGTGCTAATGGCATTAGTGACCGAGTTAGCAATGCAATGATAGTGCCAGGTTGCTCAATTATCACTTGTGAGGTGCTTTTGGTATCCAGGTCTGCCTGCGACTGCAGAGATTTGAGTCTCTCTCCCACAAATTGTGCCAGGGGAGATTCAGATTGGATATGAAGGTTGCCAGCCTCTGGAAAAGGCTGCCCAGGGCAGTCATCATCCCTGAGGGATTTAAAAGACTTGTAGAAGTGGCACTTGGGAACGTGGTTTAGTGGTGGCCTTGGCGGTGCTGGGGGAAGTGTTGGACTTGATCTTAGAGCTCTCTTCCAACCTAAACAATTCGACTGTTCTGTGAACGGCCCTGCACTCACCAGCAGTGGGGTCACTTCAGCAAGAACTCTTCTGAAGGTTTTCCCTCCTGCACAGCTTTTCAACGTTACATTTTAAAGAAATGTTCTCATTTTTGAGAGGCACACATCAAGTCCTTAAACTTGGTTGTGCTTCCTGAAATAGAGGAAATAACCAAGAATCCCTGCTCAGTCAGGGCAGATCTCTTTGAAATCCTTGCTTTACAGTTTGCTTGAACACCAGGAGAGCACAGAATCCTTCACTGCTGTTTTACAGTGCTGGTTTTTCTCTGTAAGTAACCTGCACTTTCACTGGGACTGGAACACAGCTCTCCTTTACCCAGGGCTAGTGGTTATTCCAGAATTTATTCCTCTTTGACACTAGAAACCTCCTCCTTTATTCCAAAAATTTGTTTCAAGGAACTGGCATTTTCTGACCAAAAGACTTTTAATGACAAAATTCCTGAACAGCTGTAATTACACCCTGTGGCTCAGTCTGAGGGATAATATTGTTACCCTCTGTAAAACAGCCATCCAGCATCCCATTACGTGTCCCTAATCCTCAGCAGCCTGGAGGGAGGAGCATTGGTGAGAAGCACAGAGTTTTGGGGGGCTGTTAGGTGAGTCCATGCTGCTTCTTTGGCTACCCTGGATAAATGAAACCCTATGCAACTGCTGCGGGATCAAAGCTGGGTGGAAAAATTTTACAAAAGTAACTGTGCACACAGTGGGAAGACAGACAAAGGATGTCCCCACCTTACCTGTCCAGCCCCAGGCGGAGGGAGGTGAATATCAGCCTCCTGCTGAAGGCAGCAGCTCCTGGGGCTCAGGCTCCAAGTGCTCCCCAATGCCAGGGTGATGTGAGGGGCTGTGTGTGGGCAGCAATTCCTTGGCGCATCCTCCAGCTCTCCCTCCAATTTCTAAAGCACATCGCCAAGCTTTGGAGCTAACGTTCTAATGAGGATAATTATTATTATTACATGCACCTGGACTTGATAAAATATATATATAAAACCCCCAGATCCCAGTGAGGTCCCAGTGAGGTTTCTTCAGATTGTCCCAGAAAGAAAACATTTTCATTGTGTGGGCTGTGATTGGGAACACATGGACCCGCCGCACCCCACTCTGGTACTAATTACAGGGGCAGCAGAGCCCAGTGCAGAGGTTTCTTTAATTCCTTGGGTTTGGAGACTCAGCAATCGAATTACCTGAGGAGGCTGGAATGTCTCTTGGGTACAATCAGTCATGCAGCGTTTGGATTAGGCCAGGGTGGGTAATATATACACGCTGGCAGCATTGTGAAGCCACCCAACTGGGGAAAGAGGAATTTCTCTTAATTAATGGCATGATGTATGACACCTTAGCAGCAAAAACTCTTTAATAAACCCCAATGCCTCCTTTTACAGTTCACACAAGATGAAAGCTCGACGAGATACCTGTAGGAATGGGGCATTCAGAAATGCTGGCAGAGCAGCTTGTGGTGAGGGAGCTTTAATAGCTGCTCATGGAGCTTTTGATTCCGGAGTCGATTTTAGGCAAAGCTGCCTTGGAGCAAAGGAAGCAAGTTTCACTTTCAACCTTGCCCAAGGCTGCTACCCAGAGATGAAGATACCACTGAAGAACACTGAAATCTTAATTTAATTAACTGTAATTCCCAATAGGACAAGCTTGGGAGGTTTGGTTCAGAGGATATTTACCTGAATCTGAGCTAAAGTACTGGCTTTCCAAATTCCAGTTCCAGTTTTTGTTTGGCACAGACTGAGGCACAGACTAGATGTAAAGCTCAGATTCACTCAGATTTGCCCAAAGTATGAGGGTACTCAGATTTTCAAAATACATGTTTACATTTAGAATAAATTTGGCCTTTTCCCACACTAAAAGCTGTTTATTTAAACCTCTCATTTTGGTCATGTCTTTTCCATCTTATATTTCTTAGACTGCTAGGTCAAAAAGTGAGTAAATAGGTCAAGTGTTTCATAGAAAATGGAATACAGAGGCAATGTGGCCAGGACTTGGACTCCAGGGCTCTAAATTAAGCATATTAGCAAAACTGCTATGAATGACTATTTATTCTTACGCTCTTTGATGGTCTTTGCCTCCTTGAAGACCAGTTTTTGGTTTCAACCAAGAAAGGGTAGGAAATGATAATGTCCTAGCTCTTGGCAACCATTGCGATCCCTCAGTTGAGATCCTGGGAGCACAAAAACCTCAGAAGGAGAGAGATCAGGACCATAAAAACAAAATATTAAGAAAGAAATAAAATCAGGGCCCACCAAATTCTGCAGAAAAACCAGGCATGACCTCCGAGGCTCAGAGAAGGGACACAGACCACAGGCTGCAGATGCGACAGGAAATTTCAAACTCGTGTAATCACAAAAACAATTTTAAAAAGCATTTCAGTACTCTTTTCTAAGAAACTTACAGCATCTTGTGTCAGTACATTTAAAAAGGGGTGACAGATGTGTTTGACCTGAGAGCAGGAACCAGGGTGCTGTGTGACACTGCAAGTGTCCAACGCCAAATCCATGGACCCGTGCGGGGCAGCCTGCGAGGAAAGGCTCCGCAGAGCAAACACAGAACACTGGCCTTATTTCTGCACCACACATCACACACCACAATCCCTTCCCCTTTCTTCCATGCCTCTCCATAAAGGTGAGAAACAACAAAACTCTCCAATGAGTGAAAAAATTGCATTCCCCAAAAAGGAAAAGAAAGAAGAAAGACCCTGCTCCAAACCTGCTGCTTCATTCTGGTACAAAAGTACTTTATTTTCCTCCCCCCATTTTTTTTTTTTTTTTTTGAGGGAGAGTAATTTAGTGTGGCAAATAAAAGCCCAGCTAATTTTTAAATCAGCATGTAGCCAACTCAGCCACCCAGTAGCTCTGTCCTTGGGCAATATTATTGAAGCACACACAATCTATACTAAAGCGATCAGCTTCCTTCAGGCCTGCCAAGGGGATGCGTTAGGCGAGCCCAAAATATGACAGAAGGAAATTTATGTGCAACTTTTACACATAATATCTCATTATGACTCTCCCCAATCTTTCAATTTTAAAAATAAACGGCCTTTGTAATGATTTTACCAGGAGCATGTTGGAAAGGAGATTGAAAAAGAGAAAGGAAAGTGGCTTTGGCCACAGTTATTTCTTTTGCTCTTCTTCTCTCGGGTTTTTCTTTAATTTTCTTGAAGATGTTTCCACTCAATTTAGGAAGAAATGGAATTTCCCCCTCCCTGCCATCACTCTTTTTCTCTTTTGCCCACGTTTTCAAAGAATGGAATGGCTGACATAATGAAGCCTATGTCAATAGCAAAGTCATTTTGACCAGTCGGTAAATAATGAAAGTCTTCACTTAACGTGCAAGCCAGCTCACCCAGGGGACCGGGGCTTGGTCCCTTCCCAGGCCAGCAAACTGTCATCCCTTGCACGGCACACACAGCTGAGAGCTCTGCCTTGCAGCAAGGAGAAACCAGAGTCCCGCTGAGCCCAGAGCCAGATGCTGCTTTGCCACGAAGAACATGCACTTTTGGACACTGGAGCGCTGATTGCACAACCACTTCAGCTGGTGCTCGCAAGATCAAGCCCAAAATGGAATGGAAAAAAGCTAGAATAAATAAGTATGCACAAATAAGAGGGGGGAAAGCCCCAGTGATGATTGATCTGCCATACACTATGGCCAGAGCTGAGCTCCAGGGCTCAGTTTGGTAAAACAAGGGCAATCCTGTTACTTCTCCCCTGAGATGCCAGTCCTTGCACGACTTTCTACTCTTTAATTGTGGGCACCAGCAGGAATGATGCTGTTCATACTCCACAGACCACAGCCTGAGAACCCAGGGGAGGAACATGTACCTGGAGTGAGAATTAGTTATAAGCATTTTCGGGAACTACCTCCTCTGAGTGGGGGTAAGGAAAACAAACAAACCAAACTCTCACAGCTTCTGCTGGTAGCAGAGTGGGATGTTCTCAGAGTGGGAAGCAGAATCTCTGCCAATGTACACTGACTGGTGGAGAGAGTTCCCACTGCGGGCTGATGGGCAAGGGACCATTGTCAGGCAGAGAGAACTGGGGCAAATGTAAAAATATCCCCATCTGTACAAAAAAAGCTTTCACTGCTACACAGCACTGTACTGTGTTTCATTTGCATCTCAAATATCTTCTGAGGAGACAACAGTCTTTATGCCTGTTGCCCTCTAGTTCATCTCTTCCCCTCTCTGAAGGCCACGTGCTGGGACAGGGTCCTGCTTTTAACCATGTTTTCTTCATTCATTCATACATGGCTGCTTAATTTTGTATATGACTACACACTGCTTTGGTTCTCACTTTTGATGCACTTGTGAGACCAGCAGTAAAGTAATTGGTACCAAAGATCTGTAAATATCTTCTGGAGGACTCATTATTCTCCTCATCAATCCCCCACCTTTCCAGTGTGTCCACCACAGCCCGTCAATATCTGCCCTCATGGAGTGCTTGGGTGATCCCTTCCCTCAGGTGGCTTCCAGCCACATCTTTGCTCTCAGGGATGAGCTACGAATTATTTGTGTCATTCTGGACAAACCACAATAAATATTGAAGCTGGGAACTGAAGTAAATAAGAAGAATGTATATACATACATATATATATATATTTAGTAAATGGCCATGACAAAAATAACACCAGAAAACACAGACAGTAGAAGAAAAGATGAATATTTTGGCAAGAAGACTGTGTATTTTCATTGTATTTATGATGTATTAGTTCTACATTTGAAGAGATCATTCAATTTAGGCAGGAAAATTTCACTCTGTTTACTCTTTTCAAGACAAAAAAAGACAGAGGTCAAAAGGCTGATCCTCAATAGCTCATTCATGTTACCTAGAACAAAACGGCTGGAGGTGAGAACTGAACAAGAATCTCCCCAGGGTGAATCTACAGAATAATTCAGCTCTTTTAACCATCCCACCACAGCCTAGAAAAAAAATGTAATTCGTAGAAGGAGTCTTCCAGCAGAGGGATGAAAATGAACATACTGAATTTAGAAATATTTAAGGCAATTTACCAATTGATGGTGGTCAGCAGGGGTGGGTTGTTATATTAGTTTCACTGCAATATTTGTTTTGTGAGGGAATAGCTGCATGAACTTTGGTACCATTAGTATTAGTGGCATAAAATGTCATCAGATGAATAGAATTTAGGAGAGAGTGGCAGAAAATCATCAGTCTGGGAGTTCCTGTGGGCATAATGCAGTCAAAGAATTCTCTGGACCTCAGTTTTCCCCACTGTTAAACAGGTACAATCCATTCAGTTGGTGAGAATTCATTTTTTCTCAGATGCTGCTTTGAATTTGTCATCTGCCATGGACACGCAGTGTATGTGAAGAATGGAAGAATCATAGAATCATTTGGGTTGGAAGGGACTTTAAAGACCTTTTCATTCCAATTCCCCCTGTCAGGGGCACTTTCCACTAGACCAGGGTGCTCCAAGCTCCATCCAGCCTGGCCTTGACACCTGCAGGGGTGGGGACTTCAGACTGACCTCATTTTGAACATCAAATACCCGACAGTAGAAAACCTGAGCACTGAGGGGAATGCTGAAAGGCCACTGACTGCAGTAGAAATGTGGAATTGTGGAGTGACCAGGGTGCTCCAAGACCTCTAAGAGCAGCGAGTCCAAGTGTTTGTGTTATACTGCAATTGCCCAGCTTGTAAATCAAACAGCACAACGATTAGCATGTGGCTGCTCTTCACACACCTTAACATCCCCCACTCCACTGAATCCTTTCTATGGAAAAATTTGCCTCTTACTTTAAACAGATTTAAAGCAAACTTGCCTCAGATCTTTCCACGCTTGCCACATCTCCAGGTATTACCTGGCAATGCTACTGCTCTCATTGAGCAATCTGAGGCTAAAAGCCTTGAAGTGAAGGCACCTTTGTTCCACTGGATTCTTTGGAAGTACAAGGCATTGGACACATCCCAAACCCATTTTTCCATTTGTAGAATGAAGAGTCTTTTCTACTGAGTTTTTATAACTGGATCCACCACTACAGAAGTTGGGCGTACCTTTGCCATATTTTCTACGTGGGGTATGAACACGTATTTCTTTCCAAACACATTTATTTCCAAAAGAACAGGCTGACTAGAAAGCTCAGAATTTAAGAACATTAAAAATGACAAGAAGCTGGGCATGAGGAGAGCAGAGTACACTGCAGTGGGGCTATTTCAGCCTCATCTGCTCCTTTGGAGACCTCCTGTCCCAAGCCAATATCACACTTTTGCTCCCAGCAGGATGACCACAGAGGAGAGGACCTGGTCTGGCCACTTGGTCACAGCTACCTAAGGCAGCCAAAAAGTTCAGTGACTGCCTGTGGTTTCAAATCCCAGAACCCGTAAAGCACAAATACAGGTTTCAAATGTGAGGCTGTGACCTCTCCACTCACCAATAAAACATGCCCAAAGTAATAATAAACAAAACATTACAATTCAGGGTGGCAAGGCATAAACCAGTCATATGTATTTTCTTTCTGGCCACTTAAGCAAATCTTAGCCTTTACCAAAAACTACCTCGGTGAACTAAGTTAGCAAAACAATCCTGATTACAACATAGGTTAAAAAAAATAAGTCAAATAAACTTAACCTAGAGTTTCTCATGGGATGTTTTATGTTCTTGTTGTTGCAGAGTGGAATATGGGCCAGGATAAACATGGAAGGGACACAAGTGTGATAATATAATGACACCTCTTACTAGCTCAAAGACGAAAAAAAGAATAACAGAACTTTAGATAAATCAAAAGCCTTTTTTCTTCACTTTCAAGATGCAGAAAGGAAAAACCACAACTTGTATATTCCTGACAATACTCATCTTGTCAGGAGCATGAACTCACGTTGTTGGTTTTTCACGTCTCTGGATAGCCAGCGAGGGAGGGGGAAGGGGACAAGAGTGGCTTTGTAGGAATGGAAGGAACTGACATCTGGTTATACAATGATACAAATTTCCAGGTCATACTTAACAGCACGAATAATAAACTGCAAAGAGTTGCTGGCTACTTTCAGAGTGACACTGTGGAAACCTTGTTAAGCTGATTTCCCTGGGCTACTGACGGAGCCCCAGCCCATCGCAGTCAGGGCAGGAGCAGAGGCAGAATTTTAGGAAATACTTTTGCAGGAGATAAAGATGGGCACTCCTCTGTATCTGGGGCTCTTCACAGAGGGGACACGATTCAGAGCTGCTGGATGGAAAAGAACTGAAACCAAACAAACCCAAAAAAACCCCAAATAAAACAAACAGTGCCCAAGAGGAGATAAACCCACGGATAAAAGAGATGTACTGGCAGTCTGGTATCTGCTGGCTATTATCAGAGTTGGTGCAGTGGATTAATGATTTCTTTTCCATCCTCTTACATCTTTTTCAGCCCCTGCCATCATTTATTATAGAATCCTTACTTTGTTACTCAGACTGACAAAAGGGTAATAAACTTTACCCTGCAGGTGTTTCCAGGAGAAAAGATCTTTTCCCCAGGAACTGGATACTAGATTTAGTGAGTAATAGCTATTCTTCCCAACAGTTCAAGACACTGTAGTAGCAGACACTTTTTGTGTGGGTATTTCAGATATGCTCACCTATGTCCTAAACAATACTAGTCTCCTGTGAATATACATTTTTCAATGTAGGAAGCATTTTAGAGCAGTAGGCTATAAAGTGTATTAAAGGATCTATCACTTACACTGATTTTAAAGGATTACATTTTGACATCGTTGGTGCAGACAGGCCAAGAAGCTTAAAATGTATTTATCACACAAGAACCAGATTAAATCCATTTTACCCTTTCTAAGTAGATCTCAAACTTCCTTAGCAATAATGGCATTTTTTTTCAATTGACTAAAAAGTTAAAGAAAGGGATTAATAGGATTTAGGATAACTGGAAAGAAGAAGCAATCTCTAAAGGAAATTTCTGAATACAGGCAAGGGATTTGGAAAGAGGGAGCTTTCCTACCACTTTGTCTCTTGGTAATACCCTCCTACCTTCATTTAGTGCAAAACTAAAAAGCACTTCTTTCCCTCAGTGTTAGTATACAAATATAAAATACATATATTGTTATTATTTATTACATATGTTTATGGTTGCAGAGATGCAAAGAGGGAGAGCATCAGGAATGCAGGGAGGTATTTAGGAGGCAGCCAGAGGAGGAGAGAAATCGTCAACTAATCAGCTCCATCAGGCTGGGTTCAGCAAGCGTTGGAGAGGGACAGGGAGAGAGACTGGTCCCATGCAGGGACTGCAGCAGCTGATGCAGAAGCCACAGGCCCCGGTTTGGGCTGCAGCACTGGCTTTTGACCCCATGTCTCTGCTAAGCAGCATTTCATGGAATAAGGCGTTGCATTTTTTAACTTTTGCTCCAGCAGCATTACTCTGAAATACAGAGGCGCAGTAGAAGAAGGAGAACAAAAATCTTTATTTTTGCCAGGAGGAGTTTCTGCATTTTCCACAGAAGAAGGAACGTCTGGACAAAGTGGAAGGGCTGGGAATATCCCCATGGGGCAGCCCTGGGAACGTGTACGACCGCACTGCAACCCATCAGCCCGTGGGCTCAGGCTCGCCCACTCTGCTGAGCTCCAGCGCTCCAGGAAAAACCTTGATGAGTTTTAAAAACAGCTGGAAAGAACATGTTCCATCTCCACGGATTGCCTGGAAGCTTGGACCATAGCACAGGAGTTACCCCATTTCCAAGGACCGCAGGGAGGATAATTTTGCTGGTGTTGGGCATGCCCTGGCTGATTCAGAGATACCCAGACAGCACCAGGGAGAGTGCCCAGAGATTGGGAGATAGTGGCCACAGTGAGCTGTTACCTGCGAGCTCTGCGGAGAGAAACAATGCTGGCCATCAGCTCACTTCCACCCTGCTGCTGCTCTAGCTCTGTAAAAACAACGAGGAGAGGGAACCAAATGGCAAAAATGCATGCCTTATATCCCTTAAAATTGCTTTTCTGCATTTCTCCTGGTTTCTGGCCAACCAAGCCATTGTTTGCTGCAGTAGTAAGCTGAAAAAATATTAAATCTCTTTAGGGTTATTTTTACGGATTACAGAGATTTTAGTTAACAATTACTCTGCCACTAAGGCTAACATGATTTAGATGTTCTCTGTTGTGGAAGGTTCAACACTGGCACATGGACACACTGAGAATGCCACGTTGCAAAGCAGCTCTGATACCCAGTTAACATATGGGCAATTTCACAGGATATAGTCCATAGGCTTTTTTGTATTTTTTTGCCACAGGAAACTTTGGAGGGTGAATGCTTTTGGAGACAAGGCCTACAGAGCAGGCCAAGCAATATGATGTAAAACATCAGCTTTACCTAAGGGCACTGCACCTTTATCCAGGACTAAATTGAAACACTACTCTTTGCAATAAGCATAATGAAAAAGGAGGGAAACCCATTTTGTTGCCAATTTTGGAAGAGCAAGGGTGGTTTCTACTATAAGAGAGGCCAAATGGGTGGCTGCAGTTTACCTGTCTACAAATGGCTGCTTAGACAACAGCTGAAATTTGCCTTGATACAGGAAATGCAAAAGAAAGAGAAATTTATGACTGTTGTATAGCATTATTTATTGTAGCAGCTTTGGGGCATTCCACAGGTCACATATTTGCTTTATTGGATTAGCAGTGAACACGTGTGCATCACACACACAGAGCAAATTCGTGTCTCTTTTGGTCTGGCTTCTCGGCTAGGTGGCAAGAAAACACCATTTCTCCTTTACCACAGCGGAACACTGACAGAAAGCTTTTCCCCAGCACCTGCCAGCCTCACCCCAAATCTCTGTCCAGCCCTCCTTCAGCCATGCACAGGTATCCCCTTCTTGTCCCACCACGGTCCCATCAACCTGAGCCACTGCTTGAGCCTCCCCTCCAAGCCATCCATGCCACGTGGAGTGGGCAACTGGCTACCAGTCACAATCCTGGGAAGACAAATCAAAGACAAATCTCCCATTTCTGGAAGGAGCAGCTGCCCTAAATCTCCATCACCGGTGCAGCTCTTTAAGAGCACAGTAATTCTCCACCAAATCAAATCTTCCCTGACAACTGGCAGCACATCAGAGACGATTCAGAGGCATATTTTTTCTCCCCTTTCCTAACAGGAAATAGGGCTTTTGTTACATTTACAGTGACCTGGAGCTCTGGGGGCAGACTAATATCTCACCTAAACAAACAGACGGTATTTCTTCCCCGATACAGGCAGATGGGCTGAAAAGGAAAGCTGACTTGGCTGTGCCCTTCCCAGCTCCCAGCAGCAGTGTGGGAGGCACCAACAACGTGCAAACCTGCGAACACCAACGCAGGGATCCCCAACGCAGCGCAGGATGATGGCTCAGTAAGTTTGGAGCTGCAGGTCAGCTTTTGCACTTGGTCTTTGTTTTTGCTTTTATGAAATGATCATTGTCTCATCTCCTGTGGGCCTCAGTGGGGGTCCCTCTGATGGTGTAAACTGGGGATTCATTGCTCAAGCCATGGTAAGGCAGAGAGGACCCAAACCGCCCCCTCTGCTAAACCTCTCCTTGAAGTCTGTGGCATTTCCCCAGGGGGTTCCCACTTGCCTTTGTGGGGACAGGGAGATAATTCTCAGCTTTATTTGTGGTGGATTTGAAAAAGCAAACTCCAAACTGTGTGAAACAACTCTGGGGGACAGTAACTTACAACAGATGTCACGATTGTTCAATGTCCGACTGACGAGAGAGCCCTCAGAAATAATAAATGTCTACATGTGCTTTCAAGACAAATAGTATTCAGATACTATTTTCCTTGGATTTCCCTGCCCTGATATACTACTGTCTGCTTTGCCCTGAAGTGATAGCCTGTTCATCCCTTGTAAAAATCAGAGAAACAAACCCAAACTGATGGGGAAATCTCCCGATTGCAAAACTCCACACGGTAAGTGCATCGCACCAAGCATGCACATGAAAAGCAGAAGTGAAAAGAAGTTTCACACCCATTAACTCCAAATGCCAAAGGCAGCAGAAAATCCTGCATGTTTCAACGGCTCACCCATCCCAGAAATGGGATTCACCTCTCTGCTACCCAAACCCCCACTCAGCTTAGCAGGAGCTGCTGTTCTGGAATAAACAGGCTTTGCTTCAGATCCTCAGCTTCCCCCAGTGTGCAGAGGATCAGGCCTCATGAAGTTCCCATGCCTTTAGGATAACCAAGGAAAGCACAGTTTAGAGCTGAAGGCAACATCTCCCATATCTCAAACATTTTTTACTTTCCAAAATACCATGAAGAACTAAAAACTCTGCAGCTCCTCCCTGCATGTCTGTCCCCTATGGCAATGAGGGAGTCACGGCAAGGTGGAGGGACTCCCCAAAAACTCAGGGTGAGCACCCGTGGGAAGGAGTCTCTGTGCAACACCTTCCTGGGCCTTGACCTATTCCACAGGATTCCTGTCTGAATCCAGTATAGGAAAAAATGCACTTCAGGCTGCTGAGAGCCAGACAAAGTCTGCCTTTCTAGACAAAACCAGAATAGTGGCAGGAGGAGTAAAATCCAAAGTGGGATAAATGTCTGTAGCAGAAAATATTCTCTCAGGGAGCAGCAGAGAGACAGTGTCAGGCGAAGGAGTGATGCTGCTGGAATGACTGGCTTTGAGCTGTTGTGTTGGCTTTTCAGTGAAACCACAAGTCTGTTCATGTCAGGCACAGGCCTCTCTCTCCCTGGTTATTTCCAGGAATCGGCCATCGGCAGTTGACAATTAGAAGAGCAGCGTGAGAGCTGTGGCTGGCCAGTCTCCGCAGGTCTGAGGTTCTTGGTTCACTTTTTTTGCAAGAGAAACAGCTGTTGACCTTCGGTTTTCTGTGTCACTCATGGCCACAGCGTTGGATGGGGGTATTTTAGGATGACCATGTCTGTTTACACCAACAGTTACAACATAACCCCTACAAACATCACTGTTAGGTGGACAAGCAATGTGCCAGCCAGCCGTCACTCCTACTTGTGTGGATGTTCTCTAATCATCCCCTTCTCTACTTCTGCTAGGCCAGGGCTGAATTTGGGAAAGCATCTGAATTTTAGCTCCCTGAATCTATTTTGGGGCCCCCAAAACCTCCTGCTGAAGCTCGGTGAAACCCTATGCCAGCCTCAAACGAGTGAGAATTTTCTGTGACTGCATCCTGTGGTTTCAGCTGGTTTTGCAATTAGGTTTGTGTCCTAGTTTTGTTCTGAATTTCAGCCGATGCCATGCTCAACTCAGATAAATCAGAACCTTAAAATGAAAATCAACCTTGTGTGAGCCTCTTCTCTGAACTAACTGTTGCCCTACACTTTTTTGTTGCTGCTGTTATTCTCTTCACCACCCCACTTCCAGTCAAGTCAACCTCTCCCCTTGTCACTCCTCTTTCCTTTATAGAACAAGGAATCTCCCTGGGTGTTTGGAGGTGGCTACTGGGCCTTTCCTGCCAAATGCACATTGATCAGTGGCTTTGCTTTCAGCCCTCATGCATTGCTGAAAATATAAATGCAAGCAGCTCTGTTCTCCATGGATGATCATGTGCTGATGGGCTTTGAATACTGGGCTCAGGATCCCCCAAAAACCCATCTGGTGTGCACACATGGGTGACTGCTGCCTGTGCATCAGGAGACCTTGGCTGATATGACAGTGTTTGTGCAGCCTTAGAAGCACTTTCTTGCCTTGTTAATAGTCCAGAGCATGAAAAAGTAAGAAAGTTAAACAAGCATTAAAATGAAGAAGAGTGGTCAAGTGGCTCACATCTTTCAAAGGCTCAAGGGCTTCATGTCTTTCCAGGAGCCTGAGGTTGAGAAGCTGAAATCTGGAATTTAATCTGAAGCTGAGAAATGAGAGGTCAGGAGGAGGAGGCCACTTGTATGCGCCGAAGCTTTGGAGATGCAGTTGTGTGCTTTTGGTTTTGCAATCGAACGTGTTGCCTCCATCTGTGTAAACAAGGAGCAGAGAAAGTTAACATTACAGCGAAAATACAGGAGAGGGAATGAGGGCTGAGCAGGTTTTGGCTACACAGCAAAGAAACTCGATGGGATTTCGGCTTCAGGTCAGTTGTGTCCTATTTCCAATAAAAATGATGAAAAAAGGAGCAACTGCCCAACAAAAGGGGGAAAAGGGAAAGACCTTTTGAGGACTGTACCAGCCAGGCTTGTGACTTGTGAGAACTCAATTTGATTTTTATGTGATGGGAAGTGTGCCTAGGACTCTAAATAATGCTCTGTTGTGTGGAATGTGACACAGAGTCCCAGCTAGATGGGGTCCTGAGTCGACACAGCTGGAGGGAAAACTCTGCAGGAGTCCCATGCAAATAAATAAATAGATATAAAAAATTCAGTGCCATTCAGATATTTATAGAGGTTTTGTTATTAGGTATGTTAAAATAATCCCCAGCAGCCAATAAACTTCTTAGGTATGTTATCTTTTTGTAACTAGTGATCTTTTAAGTATCACCTCTGTATAAATGCATAAATTTTTTGTCGGCCTTATCCTGATCTGCCTTGCCCTGCCCAATATTCCCCAGCATTCCCTTTGTTCCCCATAACTTTTTTAGAGGTTCTCTCATACATACTTTCAGGTGCATCTTATCTGCCAGGTAAGACATTAAATTTGTTCATTTTGCTAAAAAGCTCCAGCCAAAAAAAGCATTTGCGTAAAGCTTGCCATGTATTAATAAAAAACTCTGCCTAAATAGGGTTGTATTCAGAAGTGTCACACAAAGAGTTAATAAAGAAAATTTTAATAAAGCAATTTTTAAAAGTCAGATCATCAAATCCTGTGAAATCTGTGAGTATCCCAGGATGTGGCAGATTGCAGAGAAAAGGTGCTCCACTGCAAGGCTTGCATGCTGGTCACAGCCCTGCTGGATTCCCTGCAGATCCTCTCCAGCCTGTGTTTCCCTAAGTGAAAACTGGGTGTGAGAGAGTCAGGGGCAGCTCTGCTCCAGCATCAACTTCCACCCAGGAGCTGCAGGGGCTGGGCTCACATCTCACCCAGGGCTACTGGATGTGCTGCAGGCTCCCACAATGGAGTTTGGCCAACTGGAATAAATGTAAAATACCAATTCACAGTATTTTTTTTAACCGTACAAAGGAAATATTAGTGATGGACAAATGGAAAGTGTATGCAGTGACTAGAATAGAATGATTGAAAAAACCTTAGAAACTCTTACAAGCAGCTGGCATTGGCTCAGGCTCTGTATTCATCGAGATACTAGAAATCTTTGACAACAAAAAAGAAATCAAGCTGTGGAAAAGCTGGTAAAGTTTCCTTTTCTTAGCTTCGAGTGTGGGCCTCTATATGGTTTAAAATTTAGTTAAGCTATCAGATAATAACATATGCACGAAGCTTTCCCTGTGACCCTCTCCCTCTCACATACAGCCCCCAAATCAGATCCAAACCGGATAGTGTGGGCAGAACAATGGGAAGCAGATAGCATCTGGTGCTGTGAAACTAAACACAAAAGAAAGGAAGAAGAAAAATCACATACCAACTGCTTAAGTAACTGTCTCCTTCCCTCTTCCACCTTTTTTTTTTTGCTTGTTTTTTTGGTAACTTGATGAAAATTCAAATCTCAAAGCAGACCTTTGGGGTGGAGAGCCAGGGCAGGAGAGGAGGAAGGAGATAACCTGCACTTTCCTAAGACCAGCTCTGCTGCCTTTTCACACCGGTACTTTGTTGAGAGGAGCTGGGCAATGCCTTCTCTGGGCAAGCCTGCACTCCCTAAAATAAAGAGGAACACCTGAAACCATCCATGGACTTTGATTCCACACTTAAGCGAGGTTCTTTACTATTCAATATCAACAGCACTTACTACTTTTCTGCTTCAAAATTGCCAGGCAGTGAGTCACAGAGTGAAAAAAAAAGTGATGTGATTTCTATGATCCATCTTGTACAGGCAGTAATATAAAAGGTGTAAACAATGTAGTATTGCTGCCATTCCTGCTGGCATATTATTAAGAGCATTTAGGAATCCACTGGATTCCTCTATCACATCGCAGTACAACATCTTTGTCTGTAGAATACACATGAATTGTGAAACTATTTGGGAAAAAAAAAAAAGAAAAGGCACAGATTCAATGAAAGCTCAAAGGCAGCTTTTGAAAAATCAGAAGTCAAAATGAGATAAGTGTTTCATACCACACAAATACACGAGATTTGTCCTGCCAGCCTAAGTATGTGAGGAACCAGCCCTGTGCTCTACCCTTTTTATCCCTCTTAGCTGTGTAAACTACTCAAAACTGGAGGGCACATGTCACTTACACTGACATGCAAATCATTACTGCTTTGTCTGCCAGGAAATTTGTGTAAACCAATGCTGAGTTCAGGTTCATTATATTGACATTTTTACCAACAAGTAAATTGAAAGGTTACACTGTTGACATACCAGATGTTATGCAAACTCCTTTTCAACCCATGGTTTTCATACATCTCTATAAATAAATAAATTAGACACTTACAAATGGTGTGTGAATCAATATATGGTAAATCACCAATTTATATACACATAGCAAAAACTACTGTGTGTAAACTCCATATTTCACACAATGTCAAAACCTCCTTTTCCACCCAGTACTTTTCATTTTCCTGAAAATAGCTGTCATCTATGTAAATGTTTTCCCTCAAGACCAACTGTTCTTCATGGTAAGAACAGTACACGGAAACCTGGGTGCCTGAATTAGCACATGGTGTTATCAATGGGAGTTAAGAATCCAAGTGAGAGTTAGGCTACAACACAGCTTTAAGGATTTGAGTTTATGTAGCCAACAGTGTAGATTTGCATGTGCTAATTTCAGGAACACTCATTTTTTTAATATGGATTTGCTCCAGTTTGGATTTAGCCTCGGGGTGTTTTGACCTCCTCCTTCTGCATTTTTTTCTCCCTTGACTCAAATAACAAAAATGAGCAAAATGCTATTTGTCCAATGAAATACGCATGTGAGACTGTTCTCCCTTCTTGGTGATGCAAATGACCTTGGAAATTCAGCTTCTATGAAGTACATGAGGCTCAGAACAAAATCACAAGGGTTGATACTGTGATTTTAAAATGGTGCTTCACTCCTTGGTTTCAGCACTAAAACCAGGAGGGCCTCACCCCAGCTTAGCTTACAAAGGACTTTGGGTACCTCAGGCTCCACTATTGCAGCAGAGAAAATGGTGTTTGGTCCTTGTCTGGTCTCCCACTGCAATCATTAGTGCTCTAGAAGTCCCCTGCAGTGCCCGTGATTTCTTGCCATGCCCAGTTTCCAATGTATGAATTTATCGTGGTGTAAATCAGGGTAAAACAGATTGATATCCTAAATCTCCAGCTGCAGAGAAATGAGTTTTCTTGGAATGATGGTGCTGCTTTCTGCCAGTTGCCTCATCTCCTGATCAAAGCAATGTCATAACAAATCAGCTTTTCTGTAGGACCTTACATACATTCAGCATACAGACACAGAATGGTCTCAATACGCTCCAAAAGGCTTCTCCGAGCTGGAAGAAGCCTTGATCAGTGCAGACCCTTCCCAACCAGCTGTGACACAGGACTGTGTCTTTCCCACTTTATAATTCTTTGCTGAGTGCTCATACTGAAATTGTTTCATAACCACATGAATTTGGAGTTTTCATTTCGCCCTTGGAAGAAATGTAGAGCCTGGCACACTGACAAGTATAACAGTGTGTAAAAGCACAATTAACTTATGCTCCCACCCCATTTTTTTACATTTCTAAGGAAGCCCTGAGATTTCAGAGTGATTGTTTTCACTTCAGAGCCAGCAGCACACGCTCACTTCATCAGCAGTGCCGTGCAAAGCCAGCACGCTCGGCCACCGGCACGAGCCCCTGGCCCAGCGCTGGGCGACAGAGCTCACAGCACATCCTGCTCCCTCCCCCAGCAACAGCCTTCCCAAACCAGGGAAATGGTGATTAGAAAGGGCAAGAGGAGTTAAATACACTGCTAACAGACTTAGGCACCATAATCCCTGGCTCTTTTCTTAGTACAATCAATTTTCTCATTTCAAAATGTGAATTTGTCTATACATAAACAAATAGCACCTTAGAGACTAAAGATCAAAGTTTTCAGTATGTTTAAGTCAGGTTATGCCTAAGATGCTGAAGTTATCTGCTTGTCAAGTATTTTGAGATCTTGAATTCTCAACTCACCTTGATGAAACACAGACAGATAAAAAAATAAAATGGTTTCAGTCACTCCATGTTAAGATCCCAACACTACAGATGTTTACGAAGTTTGGTATTTACCCGCTTTCCAAAGACAGCTTGGGAGAGCAGAGTAACTGTAAATGTTTGCAGAATATGGCCCCTTCTCTCTGACAATGATGTGACGTGTGACTGGGACAGAGCAGTGTGTGAAAGTGGAGCTTATTGAGGCAAGAAACTTTTTAATTAGTTTGAGGCTGCTGAATGAGCAAGGCTGAAGATCCCCGTGCTGAATACAGGTGCTGTATCAAATCATTGCTTTGAATTTGGTTCCCTGATGACTTCAGCTTGTGGCCACTTGCTTCTCTGAGGTCTCCAAGACACCATGTAGAGCATCTCACTAGCATTTCATCTTCTTCCTGATGAGTGTAGACTACAAGAACTCTTTGTTGATCTCCCAATACATCTTAGCATTTGCCTATTTTCCTCTTAGTCACTCTGGTATTGACCTGTCTTTGGCAGCTACAGGTAGATATCTCACTAGTAAGTGCTGCTAACACAGATGAGAGAAGCTTTCAGATTTAATCACCCTCATAATCGCTTTAATAATCTCGAGTCAAAAAAAAAACCCCAAACCCAACCTCCAAAGTTCATCTGTCTTAAATTCTCTTAGAGTTTGCTTTAGATATCCACCAGACTTGTCCTTTCGAAGGGAGAATACTTTAAAACCACTATCAAGCTGACTGTCACTTCAGAACCACCATCCCTTGGATCACAAACGGCGCGAGGCTGCAGCCTGGTCTCCCATTTCCAGCAGCATCTGACAGCACTGCACATGGTTTGCCTTTAGCACCGATCCCATACCCACATTCTGCCAGACACAATCATCTCTAGCTGGCCTGGCAACTTGCAAGCTCTCCCAGGCACATGGTCTGGAGAGCCTGGCTGTTCCAAGAGGAACAGGCAGCTGCAGTAATGGATAAAATTGCACCTAAAAGCAGAACAAAACAGCACCAGGCCGGGCCTTTGCTAGCTCTCTTTCACAAGCCTGTGCCCAGATCTGTGCAGGGTTTTAAAACTCTGTTTAAATACAGCGATAAATCAATGAAAGTATTCTGCCACTCCCAAAAGTTGCAAGGGTCACAAATTAAAAGCAAAACACACATATATTCAGGGGAAAGGCAAAGGGGACTGGGTAATTTTATATTGTGATGCTTTGCTCTGTGGATTCTGATTATTTTTTAAAAATTGATTGTTCATTTTTAACGGAGTTCTAATGAAACACCCTTAAGCTCTGCAGTGGTTTGCATCTATGGTTAGCAAGCCAAATACCAGCATGTTTTGTTTCACAAGTAGCATTAGAGATAAGAGAGGGTAAGATCATGCCCCAGTTTTACAAGGCTGTAAGAGGCACTTAGGGGCCATACAGTCTCCTGCTTGGCTGCCTAAAGCCTACTCTGGTCATTAAATAATGTGAAAGGCTTATAAAAACAGCTGGTGACTAATCTAGTCCCTTTGTACAAATGTTTTACATTTGTCACTATAACCACTGCAGAGAGACAGCTCTGCTCTCCCAAAGGCTGAATCTTGCCCAGAATTCCTTTTATTTACTCAAAACTGCACCCTTACAAGTCACCACTTGCCAAATATTATCACATCATGATGAGAGCTTACAATCCATAGTAGGTATAATCAGAAAATTGTAGTCACAGGATCTTTATGATACCAAGGTAAGATAAAACATTCAGCAGTAAAAAGGAGTGGGAAAGGTGTTAAAGAAACTCTTTCCTTAAACTCCTTGAAACCACACTTTGCAACAGAAGTTTTCCTCAGTCTGCAAATGGAAAAGAACCCCTCAGTTTTGTGTGAACTGAAAAAAAAAAATTAAAACCAAACCAGTAGAGCACTGGGAGTAGAGACGCACCACAGACACACCACAGCTAAAGCTCTCTATTGTGCAAGTCACAACTGAGGTCTGTCACACACTGACTCTGCTTTCCAGACACACAGGTTCATCTTTTCCCTCATTTCATGGTTTTAACAAATCACATATGAATTGCACATGAGAATCACATACACCAAACATGTCTCTCTGTTGGTTCAGTGCCCCTTCCTTCTTATTAAAGAAATAATATTGCGTTCTTGGACATCCCAGGACATCGGTGGGTCATCCTAGGTGAATGGCAAATTGTTTCACTGAATGAATTTCCAGATGAGTTTGTGACTTGCAAGGTGAGGCACAGCCTGACAGTGAGCGTGAACCTGGACTTGACCCTGATATCCTGGAGAAGGACCAGCAGCCTCCTTGTTCTAAAGAAATTTTAATTGTTCACCTTCCACTCTATGTGGTCATTTATATCCTTTATGCTGGCCTACTTCCAAGTAAAGGTCCGAGTATTAACCTTGCTTCCAGCACTTTAACTGCACTTCTCAGGAACATCAGCTGCACACTGTCCCATGTAATTCAGAGAATCCAGATTCCCGTTTTCCTCAGACCCTTTGCCTTCCTGGCAGCAGTATGGACACTTTTATATTGTAACCCCTTAAAAAGTTAAAAATTCCAAGTAACAGAGATGATGACACTTTTCTTCTACTTCTGCAGGTCAGCTTAGGACCAAAGAATAGTACAGCCCTTGTCTTGAGTGAAGCCAAGTCCTGTCTTTGGTAGTGTCTTTGTATATTCAGGAAGGAAGAAGAGACAAAATTGATGCCTAGAGCTGCTCAAAGTGTTAAAGCAAAGATTTCACCAAAATCTCGTTTCTCATCAACCAAAATGTTCCTCAGCTCAGTGTAAGTTGCTGCAGAATCTAGATGTCTAAAATACCTTTCTCAAACTATAAANTTGAATGCTCTCAAAAGTTCTTCACAAATATTTTTCTGCGTGTTTTCAGAATTGTCAGAATGTAAAAATAGCCATGGCTGCACCCGTAAGTTCCATGACTGTGAAGGACACAGACTCACGTGGCCTCCAACAGCTGTATTCCATCTAATTCTCCTACTGCAGCTTTACTTTGCTATTGGTTTGGCAACTCTGAAGGTCCAGAATATCTTGCGGACAACATTAGGCACGAGAACATATGTAGAATTTAGTCTGCCTGAAAACAGCAGTGAATTCATGGACATTTTCCATCTCCCGCTGGTCTTCCAGGAACGGTGCCACTCTAACCTACCTCCTTCTCCTACCTCTGTGTATGACTCTGTTCCAATGGTACATCTGGGCTCTGCAAATGCATAAATTTACCACAGTGGTGCCCAGGAAGAAGCCAGGACTGGCATCAGGTGAAGGGAAAGAGAATCTTCCAAAGGGAAAAGAAACCTAGGAGTGATGAGTCAACTAAATTCTCAGAAAGTGAGCGCTGAGATGAGATGGGATGGGATGCTCTGGTGACAAAAGGAGATGTGACTCACAGGAAAGTCACATGAAATATAAACATGTTGCCCAATCTTCCCTGCTGTGTCCAGGGATGGCTAAGTCCTCACAGAGGTATCACCAGGAGGAAACTCTGCTGGCTGTGTGTGGTCACCTCTTCCCTGAAATCCAGAATCAGAGACTGAAAGAGGAACTAAAAAAGATTCTCCAAAATTTGTGCTTTTTCATAACCGTTTCCTAATGTTGCACTCTTTGCATCAAGATCAGCTATGGAGGTTTCTTTTTTTACTTACACTCAGTATCTGTTATCATCATCAATTGGCCCCAAATTGAGAGCTCCTCTGGAATAAATCTGATGGAACAATGAGTGCCAAATCATTCACGCTCTATCCAAGAAGCTTAATATCTAAATGTAGGACAGGAGAGAGAGACAAACAAACAAGAAATAAAAGAGATCTGAAAGAGAACAACTGTGATAAGCAGGAATCCCAGCACATCATGTTCCCTGGCATTGCCAGCTCCCTTTGTAGGCATCAAGGCAGGGGAAAACTTTATTCTCTTGGTCCAAAAATAACCTACATTTTGAATGTTTTGTTATAAATCTGGTTTGATCAGACATGGGATCCCTGGAACGAGAATAAACATAGGCTATTTTACCAGACAAATAACTCACTGGGTGTTTATCTTTGAGCTGTTTCTCCCAAACAGTTTTATAACCTACACACACACGTATTTGATGGTATTCTTTACATGAAATGGCCTTTAAACTGTGCCTTAGCCTCATCATGAAAACATATTTTCTGAAAAATTGAGACATTTTTTATAAAAAAAGATGTTATGACTTGTAGTGGACATGATCTTGTAGCAGTTTCTGGCTTGTGAGGTTACGGGGATCAGGCCAGTGCTGCACCTCCTGTGTTAGGAAGCAAAAATCTTTCTTATATGAAAATAGGTTGAATTAAAGAACTCAACAAAGAACCACAAATGATGCCATCAAAAATTATTTCTAAGATAATTCAGCCCAAACTAAAATTGGTGGAAATATTCCAAATAGCATCAGTAGAGGCAAGTCCTAAGTATAGCAGAGAGAATTTTATAAAATAGAAGTGTTGGCCTGTTTTATTTACACAGCAGAACTATAATTTTTTAATTCTTTGAGATATTCATATGCAAGGTCCAGTTAAAGTGAAGGCTCTGTCTCTACCTGAATCTCTCCTAGAACTCGATGTGACTTGGTCTGTTCCCATACACAGGAAGCCCTCATAGTCCAGCCACAGAGGAAGAGGTAAATTTAATCTGTTCAGTGCCTTTCTCATCCAAGTAAAGGGTGGAATTACAGGGGAGGAAATGAGGCGAGCCTCAGCTCAGCTTGCTGGCAAGAGCATCTCAGGCTGTGTGGGGTAGGAGACGGGAAAGCAAAAAGGCCTCCTGAGGTTAAACAGCCACCAGCAAATTACTGGCCTCCCTCAAACGGGAGGAAGCAGGGAGAGGGATGTGAAGGGATACCAAAATTCCTGCTCAAATTAGCAAAAGGATGATGCAGTTTAGATATTACCTATTGCACTGGGAAATACCTGCGGGCACACCATACACGGCTCTCAGGCACAGGGTGGGATTGCTGGGCTGTCCTGTGCAGGGCCAGGAGCTGGACATTGATGGTCCTTGTGTGTCCCTTCCAACTCGGGGTATTTTATGATTCTACGATTTTATGATAACTTAGAGAAATCCAATGATATCTCAATTTTTTTAACTTAGGTCTGCAGATAGATATAGATCTAAAAACCTTCACCTGGCACTGCAGTGAGCAGAGGCTATTTTCAAGAAGGACAGTGGCTCCCACCCACAATGGACTCTGTAGCACCAAAACCATTATTGGAGATTTTAATTTAATTCTCTACAACCTGCAGCTCAGGACACTAAACCATTTTCCTCTATGTAGCTGGTTGAAACCAGGCTCTGAATAGCAGTGAAATAAAGTGTTTACCATCAAATAATAAGAGTTTAGTGGCCAAAATAAGCTGCCAGTAGCACTGATGAGGCCTCAATTAGGCAGAATTTAGCAGTGCTGTACCACCAGCATTGCCCAAAGCAGGCTGAAAAGGACTGTCTGACCACTGCCTCCCTGGGGACCTCCAGGGAAATGAGATGTATCTCATGAGCTTCTCAATCAGCAGAAATTGGAACAAAAACAAATAAAACAGTTGGTGGTCTCAACTGTGTTTCTTGTGGGCAGTCACCCATGTTGCAAAAGCTTTCCTTGTGATGGGCACTAATTGCTCTCCCTTGTGAGAGATCTTAGTCAAGAAGTCAGAAGTGAAATTATAACAGAGAGTAAAGGTCAGGGGGACAAAAGCATTTAGTTGCCTTGCCCCAAACAAGGAGCCTGAACATGCAGCAGAACCAGTGGGAATGTTGGTCCCTGTGTAGGAGAAGCGAACTGGGACTCACCTGACCCACATTTGATCAAATCTAGGTAATCAGTAAGTTGCTGTTTCAGGGTTTCTCTACAAAGGAGGAAGAAAGGCACCTCCAAAATTGGATCAGAGCTTCTGTGGGACACTCAGCTTCCCTGAAGATGGCCATTTCAAACATCAAGAGAAAGGAAGATTGGCACTAAAACCTCAGAAAACTGCCCATTTTGAGGTGTCCTGAACCTTGGCCTGTGTCTCTGCACCACTCTGCAGACCAGCCCTGATTGTAGGATCTCTCTCACATCCTACTGCCTAAAACACAAGCCTCTAGTTTAAGCTGGCCTTCCTCATGCTCCCTGTTGGGAAGCATTTCTCCATTGACCCAGATGGACCTTCCACCAAAAGTTGAGGCTTTGAGCTTCTTCAAACTGAGCTTGGTGTTTGCTCTCCTCTGCATGGTCTGTGAATGAAGCTCAGAGCTGTTGCAAGGTTGGAGAGGAAGATCTTGAATCTTGGATTTGAGATCTTGATTTGTGAATCATTAGTGAGTTATCACAGTTATCGGAAGGTGCCGGGCTGAGAGAGGTACACGCCCTCTCTGCCGTGAAATTTATGGAGAAGTGTACAAGGCAGTGTGAAAAAGCAGTTCTGAAACTGCACATTTTCAAAGAAATCAGATGGAACAGGCAGTGATTCTCAAACCTAAATGTTAGTTCTCTAATCAGAAAGCAGGTCACTGCATGTTCCTCATGAACAATATATTTGTGGTAAACCACATAGATGCAGTTTCTAATACAAATAGAGTATCTTCATTGCTAGTAACTTCAGTATATACATCTGTCTTTTTCAGTTAAAATATGTTTTAAATTGCTAATCTTATTTTCAATAATTAACATGTAGCTTTGTTTATAGAGTTGAGATTTAAAAAAAAAAATGGTAGGAAATGCAATTTCTTCATGTTTATCTTCTGAGGCCCATATCTACGTAAGAATAGATCCTAGATATTCTTCTCATTACAGAGATATCCTCAAAACCTTAATTTTAAGAAGTTCCCAACCAGAATCTTGATCCGGAGGGATCATGGGGAGTTGGCAGAAGGTTCTCATGAAAGACACTGTAAAATGGTACATACCTGGTGGCAAGAAAGGGGTATTTCATGTGATGTGGACAAGCCCTTTAAATCAGTCTTTGCTGCAGCTTTTCCCCTCTGAGGCGTAATCCTAGGTTTTATTCTTCTGTGTGTTCCCTGCAAGAATAATGTGGAGTGGCAGATCTTCAGGCAAGCAAATTTACAAGTGGGCTATGTCACACAATGTCAGAGGACACATTCTGGAGGCTACAAAGAAACAGAAAACAGAATCAAATGAAATATTAACAGTCAGATTAGATGTGACAAAACTGGTAATATGGAATTTCATTGAAATCAGTTTAGTATTTCTAAGAAGGTATCTGGTTGGTATTTGGTGGGAATGATTTTCTAATGTGATATTTCAATGCTCAGAAATGCCAAATGTTTAAAAAGTCACCAATAGTGGTGTTTCAGTGGAAAATGTTGACATTTTTTCACTTGAACATCACTGATTCTTGGGGAATATTTTATTCTACAAAAGCTTTCCAAGACACAGCCAACTGTACAAACTACTCACAGAAGGAGAGTAGAAAAGGAAGGGGGACATTCTTAGCAGAGCAAACGGGGTTTAGGATAACAGGAGCAACTTGATGCTGAGTGGGAAGGTGAGTTTGTGCAGTAACTGCTCTGATCTGAAATTTAATGTCCAACTCCGTCCGCTTTTTAACTTCAGCTCAGAGACAGTGTCAGATCCCAATGTAAACTTTCCCATCTGTGTTATTCTATTAACTGAAAGGGAAAGGGATTAGCATGTGTACTTGTCACATCTTTTGACCTGTTGCATACTGAGACCCAAGGTAATGTTAAAGCAAACAGCATTCTTCTCCCTCTGCCAGGATAAGCAGGGCACGGGGGTGGCGTTTTGTGAGAAGAAAAGAAAGCCAGACCACGTAAAACAAAGTATGTACCCTGTGCAAAAATAAATCTTGGACGCTGAAGATTTCCAAAGGGTATACCTTAAACAGGGTGAGAGAGAGAGAGAGAGAGAGAAAACATTTGAGAGGAAAGTTCCCTTCCCTGCCAAGCACCAGATGGAGGGCCTTCCCACGGAAATAGCTGCAGAAGACAGATCGCTGACAGAAACCTCTGCCAAGAGAAGGGGGTCCCACTCATTCTGCTGGTAAAATCTCAGGGGATGAGAACAGAATCCTCTGATTAAAACTCATGCTCCAGAGAAGGGGGGTTGGAATGTGGCACAATGTTCTTTAACAGTGTGGCCCACCCCTTTAAGGAGCCAGGTTTTGGAAGGATTATATGGTTTGGGGCTTCATTCCTTCTTTTCATACAGATCCTGTTTTCGCCCTCACTGTGAGTTTGTAGAGCACACGTGCACACACACAGACATGCCTAATGGCAACAATAATCTGCTTTGCCTCTCCCTTCCTCTGCATTTTATTTCCACAAGGCCTTTGCAGTGATTGGGACAAGATGAAGTGTTGGATGCTGACACTGATAGAGAATCCGTTTGGGGATAGAAGGTTTAATGAAGCTGGACACCAAAAATCTCTTTTTCAAAGGTTTCAGTTAACTTGGCACTAAATTATTCATAGAAGAAGAAACCAAGGGCTTTCTGCTCCTTCTGTTTTTTTTCCTGGATGTTTCTGATTCCTTTGTAAAAGTCCATAGGAGTGCATGCACATTGTGAAAGAAGAAAACAAACTCAGCATCTCCCGGACAAAACAGTCAGTTCAGCAATGAGAAAAAAGGCAATTAAGTGTATTGCTATCACAGAGAGCCAAAGGAATGGGACAGGATGACCAGGGCACAGTGTGTTAGGAGAGAGGCTCTTCCAGGCAGGCCTAGCAGGTACACCCTGACATTCCCAACATTTGAACAAGAGCCATTATGTTACTGTTATGGCCAAGGCTTGAGCATCTGATGTCAACAGAGTAGACAATTAATACAAAATATTAGCCACAACTGAGGCCCAGTTCCACTTTTGGATGGTTTTCCCTGCTTACAGTGAAAGAAAAACATCAACAAATTAAATTGAGTCCAGCGGTAGACTATCAGATAGCAAAACATATGAGGAAAAGATGAGGGAGGTGAATTTTTTCAGCCTGAAAAACCTAAAAGTTAAAGAAGAGACTTTACTGGTGCCTTCTACAACTGATAGATGGCTACACAGGAGACTGAGTCCAACTTTTCTCATATACAGTGAAAGGATAAAAGGCAATGATCACAAGTTGCAACTAGACAAATTCTTACTTCATTAAAAATAAGTTGAAAGGAGGACAGTTAAGTTCTGGAATAGGTTGCACAAAAAGATGGTAAAACACCTAACCTTGCAGATTTTTAAAATTTGACAGAACATGGCCCTGAGAAACCTTAGCTACCTTTGAAGCTGGCCCTCTTTCAAGCAGGGGCAAGATGATCTACAAATGCCAGTTTCAATCTGAACTAGTCCACAATTCTGAGAGTACCAATTATAATTTTTGCATTGATATAGACAATTGCCTTCCAAAATCCCCATCTCTTACCTCAACCCTAACGTCCTCCTCTAAATGAAAACCTTTTCTTTTACTCCTACAAACCAGAAAAGCTTTGCTGGAAATAGTCTGTACCACCTGCCCTTGGTGCCTTCATAGCAGGGTTTTTAATTCTCTGTGAGCATCATCATCATCAGCATTTATGACAAAGAGGTCGCCAGAAAACAGTGCAACAATATTGTCAAAAAATTCCCTTGAAACACAGTGCATTTCTTCTCACTGGCAGAGCCATAACAGTAGGAGTCTGTAGAGAAGACAGCTAAGAGTGACACACAACTCTCCTGCAGTGATAATTAGGGGTATCAAAATGAATTTATCAGAGAGACAAAGAGGAATATCCCGATTTTCCCTTGGTCATTTTAAGAGGAAATATTTCCCTATACTTTGTAAAATAGTAGGCAAAGCTGGGTTGAAGCTGTAGAGAAACTCAATGGAGACGGTGCATGGAGTGCAGGGAGCAACACTGAGCTTGTCCTGCGTTGTGGGGCACCAAATGGGATCCCAGACACCACTGCTGGGATCTGTCACCATGGCTAATGGTGTTCCCAGAGCAGGGATTAGCCCCTCTCTGAACAGACTATTGACCTAAAGTCTGCGGCAGGCTGTTATAATAAATGCAACCATTTCAGTGCTGTGATTGGAAATGTTTAAAGGATGATATTTTGGCTAAACAAAGAAGGCATTTTTGAGAGGCCATATGGCCTGGGTTATTGTTTTGCTGAAAGATAGATAAGAGCCCTCACCCTTCACCAGACTTAGTCTTAGCCCTTTTCATGACTGGAAGGACCAGGCTGACAGTACAGGGCAGCGTTATCCCAAATTTCCTCATTCAGCAACATTACTTCCTCATTTTCTTCTCAGTTCCTGAATCATCTTTACAGGCTTGTCTTAAAGCAGTACATAAACTGCTCCATCCACAGGCTGAGGCTCCACATGCTGTGCAAGCACAGGATGCAACCTTGACACCACTTCCACGGTGCCATCCTCCAGAAGAGATGCATGTAGTGGTATTTGTACAAATTTATAGCCACGTACCTCTAAAATGACATTTTCTAAGTTCATTGTAAATGCAGTGGCTGACAGAATAATTCCAAACACAGAGTCTTGACCGTATCTGTGCAGAAGTTTCTGGATTTATTTATCTCTGATATTAGATATTAAGAGGTCTAACCACCCAAAGTCAGATGGGAAGCTGCCTGGGTTCTAGGCTTGATATTCACACAAACAGATGGTCCTTTTAAATCAAGTAAATAGTTTTTTTATAGCTGTGTTTAATAGTGTACATGTAAATATGCATGCACATAAATACAGAAACACACACGTGTTTTGGTACTGCATACTCCAGATAAAGAGGAGCGGGGAAAAACACATCAGGGCCCTGTTTCACATCACAAATTTCCAGTCTTCTGAAACAGACAGACAATACATGTTTTTTCCAGGATTCTTTAACCTGAGTACCAAGTCGGTGGCTTTAAAAAGACCCCCAAACGCTCAACAGAACTTACTAAGACTGCTCAGCAGATTTCCACTCTAGTTCTGTACTGGACAAATGATCTGCCTAATGCATTTTAAGTCTTAATTGCATTTTTGTTAAATTTCTTTTTTTCTCTTCTGTCTGAAGAGAATATTAGTTCAAGGACCAAGTATTTGTAGCCCATTTGGTGGTGTTCTGACACCAAAATGCCAATATTCCCACTACCAGGGCTGAAAGGCTGAAGGATGCACACAGACAGGCACACGGCCCCCAAACCCTGCCATGCTCTGTGTGCAAGAGACATCTAATGATTTGTTCTTATTTAGCAGGAGCAAAGTAAAAGGAAAACATGGTGTGGGACATTTTAATGCTTTAAGCATTTCTATTTACTTGTTTAAATAATGTTGCAGTTTCATAAATCAGGATTGCTCAACACCTTCTTTTTCACTGTCTGTTTAATTTAATCACAATTTATGTCTTCGAATTCTCACTAACAATTCTTATCATCTGCTTTATCTCATAGCTGGTGGGGTGTGAGATCTGTACAAGATGGTGACATTTCTGATAAGAATATCTTCAATTTTTTATTCTTTAAAACAGATGAACAAAAGGATCACCAAAGCATTGCTCAAAGTTGTTGTAGAGATCTCTCTTTACAGGGAGGAATTCAGATCAAGTGTCTCTCTAAAACAATAAGTAATACTCAATGGCACTTGTAGGATCACATAGGTTAAAAAAAGTAGGTTTTTTTTTACCTAAGTTGCAAACTGCAAATCATCCACTGGCTTCAGCGCAGTTGGGGTTTTACCCTGAGTTTTCTGAACAGTAATATATTCTCTGATTGCCTAAGTGAGAGCAGTACAAGTCTGGTTTGCACTTGATCTTCCCCAATTCCACTCATTATGCCCCAGCCTTTGGGTACCTCTAAACTCAGTGTAGACCCTGTTCTGTCACCATCCTCCCTGCAATCAGTGCTGTCCACACAGCTGATATAAATAGTAAATAAAAGGCAGTTGTGCCAGTGAAAATAACTTCAGATTTGTCTGTCTACCTTACGTGGATTTGGGTGTGAATAACGCAAAACAAAAGTAGAGTTCATTCAGTATCAGTCTAAATTTTGAACCATGGTACATCGTGATCTAGAAGCCAACAAATTGCTATCACTTTGCTTTTCCTTCTCACTAACAAAGTCCATCTACAGCAACACAGAGTCCACAGAGTAGTCTCTAAAAGGAAAAAAAAATCAAGCTAAATCAACTCTCAAATTCCCATGTAAACTGAGTTTAAGAGTGGAAAATTTCTTTTACCTATTCTTTGGGTGGTACAAAAATCTAAAATTCCTATAGCCCTGCTTCCCTGGGCCAAGTCAAACAAGGATATTGTCCTTTTAATGTCTTAAAGGCTCTGTTTTCTTGTAATGCCAAATGCAATATTTTTTTGAAAACACTACACCAGAAGTTTCCCAGCTGAGAAAACAGGCTGGTGAAAAATGGTTTCAGAAAACGAAATAAACCATGCAAAAGCTGTTCAGGGTGTGTGTATGAAATGAACATCTGGATTTGGCTTGTTAAACTGCCTCTTTTTTTTACCTCTCCCCCCGCTTTTCTTTTTCTCACAGCTGTTCGAAAGAGTCCTAAGGGCAAAGAGACAGGTCAATGGACTGGGTTACACCTTTTTTTCTTTTCCTTTTTTTTCCCCAAACCTCTTTGCACCTACGCAAGGAATCCAGGCCACATGTGTGTTTAATAAGTAGGCACAAACATGAGAGAGAAAAAAATATCTCAATTCCTGTTGGTTCTTAGGAGAGACACTGAAGGAAAAATAAACTCCGGATTTCAAATTTTCTCTCTCAAAAAAAGAAACCTTATGGTTCCAATAAAATATTTCTTTAAAAACCCAATGGATTTTTTTTTTTTTAATCATGGTCTTTGCAGAGTATATATTTTTCTCTGTTCCTTTAGAGAGGAATAACAATGGGTTAATCCCTTACCTGCAGGAGCAGGAGGAAATTATAAAATGCCAATGGCCTGGGTTCACTGAACTGAGTCTTCCTCTAGCACAAAATAGATACACACATTTATATTGAGTGGGTTCTTATTTAATTTCAGGCTGCAACTTCCCCAGTCCAGTGATGAAACAGAGAACAAAAGGAACTGAGAAATGATCTGGAGGTGAGATTTCCTGAGGAGCAGAGGACTCGCCTCTTCCTCCTGCCAGGATGCCCCTGACACTGCTGCAGCCATGGCCAAGTGCAGGGCATCTTCCAGCTGTGACAGGGCTGCAGGAAGCTCCCTCACCTGGCTCTTTTAGTCAAGGTCTGAGAGTTTTGTTAGGTCTGACCTTAGCCTTGGGTCCAGTGTTTTTACCACACATCTCAACCATCAGCCAAGGCTGTGAAGATACCCCCAGTCCTCTGACAACGACCTCCATGCAAATACCCCGTTCCTTTGAGACAGCCACGAGTCCCTGAACCCTCATGGAGACACCCATGGAACGAGGCCACCCAGCCTGAGCAGACACTGACAGCAAACCCACCCTCTTTATCTGAAGATCTATTAACAATTTCTGTGCTCCCTGTGCACACTTCCACACGTATCATAGAACGATAACACAGTTGGAAGTGACCCATCAGGATCATCAAGTCCAACTCCTGGCCCTGCACAGACCATCCCAGGAATCACACCCTGTGCCTGAAAGCGTTGTCCAAACACTTCTGGAACTCAGAGTGGCTTGGTGCTGAGCAACTGCCCTGGGGAGCCTGTTCCAGTGCTCACCGTCTGAATGAAAACTTCTTTCCTGATACCCAACCTAAGCATCCTCTGACTCAGCTTTTCAGCTTAGACAGAAGTATTGCACTTGTGGGTTGATCTGTATAAATACCCACCTCCTACTGCTAAGAGGTTTTGCACACACAGGTGGAAGAGTTTGTGACCCTTGAAAAAAACCTGAACCACGAATATTTACTCCACTTCCTTTTGCTGCTGCTCCTCTGAATTCTGCTTGGGGTTGATTGCAATATTGCAGTCCAGTAAGTACAAAAATAAGTCTCCAGATCCTTGAGTTTGTTTGAGGAATCTTACTTTGGATAGAAAATTGATGCTGAAAATTAAATACCTGAGCAAAAACCCTTTGCGAAACACAAGTGCTGGTGCCAGGAAAGAAGCTGTATTGCTTAACATTAATGCTATAACTGAGACAAGGCAGTGATATTTCCTGGAAAAAGCCTTTGCACAGTAGCCTACATCGAAAAGCCAGTGCTTGGCAGTAGGGGCTGCATGTACAGAGCAGATGAAACACACAGCGACAGTGTTGAGCTCTGGGCAGCTTTTCCACAAAGGAGAGGGCAGTGCCTTTTGCTGGTGTGATGACCCTGGACTTGAACTACGTAAATACTACTAAAAAAAGTGAACAACAAACAAACAGTGCATAGAAAAAAGATCTCGCTCCAACCCCAGCACGGGCTTGCTTGGGCTAGGTCAGTCCTAGGTCTGAATGGGAGAAGAAGACAAATCTAAATCTGAAATAGAAACTTGCCAGTGGGAGTTTTTACGAGAGTATGCAGTGACAGGACAAGGGGGAATGGCTTCACACTGAAAGGGAGTAGATTTAGATTAGATATAAGGAAGAAATTCTTCCCCGTGAGGGTGGGAAGGCCCTGGCACAGGGTGCCCAGAGCAGCTGTGGCTGCCCCTGGATCCCTGGAAGTGTCCAAGGCCAGGCTGGACGGGGCTTGGAGCACCCTGGGATAGTGGAAGGGGTCCTGCTCATGGCAGGGGGGGAACAGGATGAGTTTTAAGGTCTCCTTCAACCCAAACCATTTGGCAATTCTATGATTGTTCTATGATTCTTACATTAAGCTGGTCCAATGATTGTTCTAGGCCCCAAAGTTTGGTCAGTAAGGAACTAATTTGCCCATATTTTCCAAGTTCATACCTGCTTCAGTCGGTTTCAAAGACAGAATTACCTCAAAATCCAGCTGAAAGTAGAGTGAATTCCCCTTCTTTTCTCTCCTACCTTATTTTTTTTTTTTTATAAAAGACTGTGAGAAGAGCATGGCAGTGAATATTATTTATGGAGCACCTAATAAAAATGCTGTGGGGAAATAATTACTGGAAACATCTGACTGTGTGACTGTAAATGCCTGGGCCCCAGCACGCTGATTTAATGGACCACTGCTCTAGTCTCTTATGCCTTGTGCTACTGACTGCAAGCCCCCTGCCCTCCTATTAAACCCCTCACACTGCTGCTAGATCAGGACTGGATTCTGCAAGGTTTGTGGCAATTTTCCAGAGAGGGATAATGTGAGCAGGGGTGACTCTGTGTTCACAGAGAGGCCTGGAGCCAGCCCTGGGAGAGAAAAAGTGCTTCGTGAAGAAATCACAGTGAAAACCTGGAGAGTTTGTGGTTCTGGGACTGAATGTTTCATAATCCAGACCCCAGGTGCTTTAGGTATTTCTGAAAGACACTGGCTAGATGTTAACTCTTCCCCTTTTTCTTTTTTTCCAATCCATTTATTATTCACAAGCCACCAAACATTTTCATTTTTGGCCGTTTTTTTCTGTTCAATATCCCTTTATGACCTCCTGAACCCAGTGGTACAAAGCCATGCAGCCTCCCTTCACAAAGGGCACTTCTTACTCAGAAACACTTGCAACCCCTCCACTGTTTCATAGATAGATGCAAAAATGGTAAAATTCATAAAACACCTTGTAAGTGATATGAAAAACACAAGGATTTGAAGTTCCTGCTTTCATTTGCAAAAACAGTCCTGAAGAAACACCGGAGGGCTATCATTTAACTGCTGCTGCTGACTTGCTAAATGAAGAGGAGAAAGTAAAAGGCAGCTCACTGCCACACTGACAGCAAGAACAAAATCACATCCACTCCTTCTGAACCCAGCAGTTAACACGTTTCTTCAGTTTTTTCTTTTTTTTTTTATTGATGGTTTTAATGTAATATTTAAGTTGGAGCTAAAACAGACCATGGAACATTAAATCACTACCAAATGCAAATTTACCTATATATCTGAACTCCATTTTCTCCTACATTTACAAAGCAAAATTCTGCCATTTGAACTGCAAGCTCCTATTGCATTTAATGGGAGGCAGCAAACTCCAGACATTACTTGGAATATACATGCACTTATCTTGTTGTTACAGGTCTCCGTCGCAGAACTACAAGAGAGCTTTAGTACCACACAGTATCTCTCCGGGGTCATACCCAATGAATAGCGTTTTTTGAAAGGATTATTTCAAAGGAACTCTGAAAAAGAATCTAATGACTTGCAAGCTACAGGATTGCAGCATGGGAGGAAGTAGATAATGGAATATGACAGCAATGCATTTTTCATAAACCCAGTGATTTCTATCATAACGAGAAGCCCATCTATAATTCGGAGAACTCCCCCCCAGAAGGAGACCTGCGCTGTTGCAGAAAGTGCACTGGAGTACGAAATGAAACAATAATGATGATGATGTTACTGATGAGTCCCACAGCTCTGTCTTCCCTTCTGTCTCGCTGAGGTTCAGGCAAGAGGAGCCATTCCAATCCCCCTCTGCCTCGGCATCGCTAACCAGGGAAGCTCAGAGCACACATCAGAGACCTCACGATAGATGCGAAGCCCCAGAGAAGAGGCTGCTCTTTATCTGCCGAAAGTTAAGGCCTGCATCTGCTCTCAATTAGCAGGCAATTAGGGGAGTTGAAAACAAACCTGTTTACATTGGCTATGAAGTCTAAAATAATTTGTGAGACGTCAGGTCAGGATATTAAGATGTTAATGATCTTGTTTCTGTACTTTGTTGCGTGCACTGTAGTATCGCATCTTCCTTCCGCGGCTCCACGTACAGCTCTGGATTGACTGACGCCTGGGAGGGAGAGAAACCCCCAGAGGCTGCTTGGGGTGGGTGGAGAAGTTGTGTTTACAAATAGTATGTATGGGAGACCTGAGGACAAGGGCTTCTTTGAAAAAAAAAATAAAAAAAAGGGGTGGATGTTCATTTGTAATTGTGAAATAATGTCATGTCATGGATTACAGCCTTCAGAGGTTTCAACCACAATTCCCATAGTAACGGCCCAGGCTGTAATCTCCTGTGCGTGTCAGAAACAGTGACTGAAAAATCTCAAAAAAGGCTGTTTGCAACCCTTTGCTGGACTTATTCCCGCAGCTCTCCCTCCACAAAAGCCCACCCAGGCAGGTGATCATGGCACAGGGAGGCTGTTTGCCCCACTGAGCCATCTAAGGACAACTGTGATCTCTGAACTTCAACCTAACATCTGAGATAGGGTCCTGCTTATTTCTGTGTCACTTCCTTACTAATATCTATTTATACCATTAACTCTTTCAGAAGAAAGTTTTCACCACTGACCTCTCATTTCAGCAGCATCACAATGGGGAGGTTGCTTAATGTTCAGCTTCTTGGCTTTGCTTGGGTCATTTCTGGGCAGCCACATGAAAAAAGGCTTGCACGAACATTTATTCTCCTTGGGCACAAAATGAAAAGCAGCATCAGCGTCCTTTGCTTCTGAAATCACAGAATTCGTTTCCATCAGCACAATACGGCACAAGAACAGTGGAATTGATGAGGAAAGTGCAGAAACACCTGCCTGGAATATGCATTTTGTACCTCATTTAATACAATCAGTACATTCTTACAGGCTGCCCACATTAATTCCGTCAAACTTGCAGTGGGGCTTATTGCCATATTGACCTTATATGACACAGTCATCACATCTATCTTTGAGCCACACAAAAGAAAAAAAAATTCTAGTAAATAATCCACTCCAAGTTGACAAAACTAAATTTTTACTGTTCCCACTAATGAACTCTGTTACCATAATTATTTATGTCATGTAAACAGAGCTCTGAATTCACCCCGCCCTCAACAATTCAAAAAGCCAGAGAACAAAAAGTGCACCACAGGTGCCACTGTGCCCTCTTGTGTTCTCCTTTGGGCCATCTCCTCTCTTGTCCTCTTGGCTTTTTTCACTGCATGCTATGGATCCAGCTCTAATAAGAGCCAGGTGCTCAAGCCCCCAGGCTACAAAATAGCTTTAATTACAGTATTAATAGCATTCTGCTAAATCAGAAAAAAATCCCAAATAGGTCAGTATTTGTGGTTATATTTTTCAGTGTCCTGGTGCTTGTTTTCTTTCCAATTTTATGTTTCTTACTGGCATTTATGATGCCTAAGAGACATTCCAGAGGCCAAAATAGAGGTGATCTGATCTTCACATGATATTCCTAACTTTCCTAACAAAAAGAAATAGCAGGAGGAGATCAGATCTACATTATACCAGCCCCAGAGGTACACCCTTGAGTCTTGACCTCCTTAGATGAAAAGCAGAAGAGCTCAGTATTATTAGTATTTATTGTTATTATCTTAATTGCTACTATTATTAAGCAGTCCATGAAATATATTAATATAAATAACACAAATACAGACATTTGAAACACGAATTCAAGCACAAAGAAAAGACACCTCCTATTTACCAAATATTAAACTAAATTTCTTTAATACTTTCCATTAATAACTCCTGCAGAGGCATGAGTCAGTAAATACTAAAGGTTAGGATGAATGTGGACAGTATGGGAATGCCAGGTGAGCTCCTTGGTGGATACTTATTACTGGAAACAATTAAAAAAAGGGGCTCTGTTACAAGAAAAAATATTATATTAATGTAGGTTCTGTCATTAACATTCAGACCAAGCCAGTTCTGTTCAAAAGCTGAAAAAATCAAACTGCTGCTGGTCCATTTGCTGGTGGAGGGAGCCTGTCCTGCAGCGGGGGAAGAGGGAGCCACAGGCTGACAACTTTGTTCCATGAAGGCTTGGAAAGACACTTCTGTTCTGCAGGGTGCTGGAAAGAAAACTTTTCCAGGACTTTCACAGAAGGAGAATCATGGCCATGGGCACCACAGCTCTGCTGACCGTGCTCCCCTCATGCAGCCCCACCATGGGGTGCCGGTGATGCCTGGAAGTGGCTACCTGAAAACAGAGGCTACACAAGATTAGGAGAATAAAAGCAGGTATTTACTGGAAGGGCCTTCAAAGGTGCCCCTTGGGCAGTCAAGAGGCTACACCCAAGATGGACCCCGGGTCACGGGTTTTTCACACTTTTATAAGTTTGGTCCATTTGCATATCAGGGTTAATTCTCCATTATAATTTCAGGTAATGGTATGATTACCCCAAGTTTGCTCCCCCTGTCCAGAGGCTCAGTTTAAATATTTCAGGGCCTGGGACAACAAGGTGTCCTTGAGTTCAGGCCCAGAGAGGGTTTGTTACGTCTAACCAGCATGAGAGAACAGTAGCTAGCAGGCCATATGAAGTTTCAGAGTTACACATTAGGCAGTACAGGATCTGAAAAATACAAAAGCTAAAACCTAAGGCATATCACCAGGCAGTGATCTCTCCTCCACGGCTTCTTCATCCCAGACAAGCCAACCAACATCCCAACATCCACTTGCCAAATCATGTTCTTTCTGCTGCTTCTTCCCTCTCTCCACCACCAAAACCTGGGCAGGCACCAAACCCATTCTAAGCACCCTGGGATGGTGGAAGGTGTCCCTGCCATGGCAGGGGGTGGAAAGAGATGGCCTTTGAGATCCCTTCCAACCCAAAGCTTTCCATGATTCTGCGGTTCAGCTGGTGACCATGCAACAAGCTCAACACTTTCACTCCCAGCTCTATTGACTCCTCATGGCCAGGAGTAGTAAAACATGTTTTTGTCAGTAAACTACAGCGCTGTGACTCAGCCCCTGACACACAGGGTGCAGTCACCGTGCGTACAGTAACACGGTGCCATATTTAGAGTTTCTGACCATAACCACACTTGCAAAAACTGCATTAGATCAGCAGCCAGTTTCCCGGACTCCCACTCCTTGTTTCTGACTTCAGGAATTCAGATTATTTGTCTTCTACCAAATAAAGTTGCTTAGGAGATAAAACAGTAAGAAGGAAAAACAGAGGAGCCTAACAATTAGCTTTAATCTGTTCTGTCTTGAATAGATAATGTTTATAGAAGAAAACAGCAGATAGTAAAGACAAAAAAAAATAGCAGCAAATTGAAACCTAACATGAAAATAAACCTTTTCCCTTGACTTTTATTTTTAAACTTTGAATGCTATCTTTAGCAGCACATAAGTAATTTGCAGAAGTGTTGTCCAATCCTCATTAACTATATTTGTCCTCATTAAGGCTGCCTGTAAATATCAGCACAGGCAGAAGAGAAAACCCTCTGAGGAAGGTGTTTGAGTTTGCACCATGGCTACTGCTGCCTTCTGCACTCAGCTCTCAGGAGGGAATATTGCAGCTGGCTTAGTTCAAGATATTTTTTTTTCCATAAAGAGCAGGTTTGCTGCAGCATAAAGACTCTCTTAGTTTCCTTTTGTTGTTGTGTTGTTTTGGTTTTTTTTTTTTGTTTGGTCCTTTTTTTGTTTTGTTTGTCTTTTTTTTTTTTTTTAATAACTTCAGGTATTGCTGGTAGGGTGAAGAAAGTCGAGAGACTCAATCACACAGGATGTTTTGGGATTAGAGAGGATCAGAAGCTCATGCTTTCATTGCAAGAGAGAGAGTTTAACAGTGAGACCAGATGAGATCAAAGATACCTGTCCTGGGAAAAGAAAGGCAGATAAACATCATCAGTTAGAGAAGGTGACGAGTGCTGGGAGAGGGGATCTGGGACATATCAGATAACTCTGACCTAGGTCCCAAAACATCTCCTGCCTGCAAGGAAAGGGAGGCCTATACAGGTGTATTTGTTATTTTGTCTACACTTGCTTCTTTCCCATGCTATTTCAGAGAGAATCACCTGCACACAGCTGCTCCCAGGGAACTGCAGGGGTAACACCTGCGGGGTTGGGAGTCGAAGAAGAAAAGCGCGGACAGCAAGTCCAAAAGGTCACGGCTGGTCCTGTGGTTTTAGGGCAGCTGCACCACAGAGCTTCACTGCCTCGAGTACACTGCCAGGCACCAAAGCAGAGAGTGTCCCAGCAGATGAGACCTGGCACAGAGGCCAAGGGAAGTCTGGAGTCTGGGAGAGCTGCCCTGGAGAGCAGGAACTGAAACCTTTCCAGTGTCCACCCACTTGTCCATTGTCTTTGGCAGAGGGCACAGCACTGACACACCCTGATCAGTGCAGTATTGAGTGACCTCTGCATAGCAAAAACCAGGCCAATCCACTCCAAAGGCAAAACTGGCTTGGAAAACTCTTCAGCATATTCTTTTCTTTATTTTTTAGTCAGTCTTTTAAGGAATCTACACAGCTTCTGTGAGGATGGGGTTTTTTTTGGTTTTTGTTTTGGTTTTTTTTTCGCTTTTATAAAAATAATCACAGAATGGTTTGTGTTGAAAGGGACCTTAAAGATTGTCTATTTCCGACCCCTTGCCATGGGCAGGGATGTCACCCTGTCGATCAGGTTGCTCCAAGCCCCATCCAGACTGGCCTTGGACACTTCCAGGGATGGGACAGCCCCAGCTTCTCTGGGCAACCTGTGCCAGGGCCTCCCCACCCTCACAGGGAAGCATTCTTTCCTAACAACTAGTCTAAATCTCTCCTTTTTAGTTTAAACCATTGCCCCTTGAAAACAAAAGATAATAGTAAAAATGGTCATAAAAGGAAATTGGCTTTTGCCTTGTTTGGATTAGTTTAAGTGCTGGGTTTTGAAAAATCCTCTCCTATCAATAGCACTAACAGATCCTACTGACCTTATTCCTTTGGGTCTGTTTCCGGGGCAGGGAAACAGTTGTGTCCAGCTATCCAACTGAGGCTGAAACAAGAAAAAAACCAGAACTGTGACAATTAAGACATTTAGCAACATTGCTATTTTACAGCAGACCCCAGAAATCCTTTAGGTGGGCTCCCTCGCCTTTCCACCCTCTTCTCCACTACAAGAAGCCCAGAGCTGCTCTGGGTCACCCGCCTGCTCTCTGGAGGTTGGCAGCTCCGGGAGAGGGGGCTGGCTGGCTCTGGCCTCTCTGTTTGTTTTCTGGGAAGTCAGGCTTGGTCAAGTGGAATGAATCTTGTGTTCATTTTAAGAAAGTTTATATTTGACTCTGGTAGGGCTGGGGAGGAGGTGAATGATAGGAAGAGGAGGGAAAGACCAGAGACCTTGTAGGGCTGCCCCCACAACACCACAAGCAGCCCCATGGCCAAGGCAGCAAGAAGATGAAGCAAAGCACCAAAATCAAACATTCCTGTTGTTTTTTCTTTCTTCAAAGCTGAGAGATGACTCTGAAGCTAAATCCAGCTCTCACTCCGCAACTGACCTTGTAGCTCAAGAAAAAATGTAAACTAAATCCCCTACTTTTAAAAATCATCTTCTAAACTGTGGAAAAAACACTTCCTAATGGTGCAGCACAGCCTGACTCATCCTGCAGTAACAATCTCTATTTGCTACCCACACCTTGTGGAACTCGAAGCCTCATCTGCCACTGCTGCCTGCAAGACAAAGCAAGGGGATGCTTTTTTCATGCAGTTCTTGGAGCCCTTCTGCTGGGACAAGGCACAGAGTGGCAGTGGAGAAAGGAGCTGGACCAGCCTGGACTTTCACACCAGTTTTGCACCGTTACATAACGCACTTCCAAAGTTTTTTAGGCTGTATCCTTAAAGCAGAATAACAGAAAGAGTTGATGCAAATCCGTGGCTTTGCATCTTTTGCAGGGCATCATTCCCTGCCCGGGAACTGCGTGGAGGGAGCGTCAGCAATCCTGCCTTGGCTGCTCGCAGAGGAAGCAGTAAATGGAGATGCTCTGTGCAGACGCTGCGTTCCCCATGCGGTGTAAACCAAAACCAGTTCCTGCAATTCTCTGCAATAATATAGAAGGTTTGCTGGCTACTTCTCCCATCCGTCTCCTGTGGGTATAGACTCCTGGCCTCTGAGGAAACCAAGAATGACATCCTTCTAGATTTATAATCACAGGGATTTATAAAATACAGTGTTGTTGTTAGGTGCCTTGGAGTGAAAGGGGAAAATAAATAAATAAACTACATGGGCGTCGCCACTGGAAAAAATAAATAAAAAATCTGATCTCAATCAACCAACCACATTCATTACTCTGCATCCACGGCCAGGCTCGCTGCATAAACCACCCCTGTCAGCCCTTCATTCTTTCCAATACTTCTTAGGAGCATCCATCTTCTTCAACACAACATCCCTGATTTCAAAAGCCAGACACAAATTAATTCCGGGAATCCTATGGCGGGGAGACATTAAAACCCATTTAGAGGTTTCTGTGGAAGCCTCTCTCCATGCCTATTTCAGGCAGCTCAGCCCCGGCGTGGCTCGCTGGAGCCAGCCTGGAGGAGTAGGAGGTCACAGGTCTGCGGCGGCTTGCAGGATATTCCAGCCTGGGATGAAGCAGGCACGGAGGGGATGGCTCTGTGGAAGGCTGGGAGGAGGACACTGGGCAGATCTCTGTTGTAAGGAACTAAATTAAACATTCCTTTTCTTTTCTTTTTAACTCCTTGATGCTAAGTCGGGGCATTAAATCTCATAGGGTTCTTCTCCAGAGACCAGCTGCCTTCAAGATTTCTGCTACAGCTCTCCATGGCTAGGAGGGAGAAACGTGGTAAAAAAGGAGGGGGAGTTGAGCCTCTGTGTTCAGAAGAAAGGTGTCTTACACATCTCCTGGGGTTTGAAGAAAGAAAGAGGCTTCCTATAGATTTGGAGGGTTAAATTACCCCTCAGGGTTAGGTGTTAAGAAGCAGCTCTCCTTCCAACATGTAAATATTTATTACTGTTAAGCATCTCACTGGTTCTCCTTTTGAGGGGCTGTGTTAAGATGTGCAAATGGCTGGGAGGACAAGGACAGGGCCCTGTCCCCTGACTCACCTGGCCTGCAGTCGGGAGGGTCCCCGGGTCACACATCAGCTGCACCGCAGTCGCCAGGTTGCACTTTAGCCACTGGCGCAGAGCATTACAGAACATTTTCTTCTCTCTAGCTCATAAAAATCATGCATTTTGTCAATAACCCCACCTATTTTTATATTAATTTTATGGGGACTTTTTTTTTCCGGGTATTGTCAAACCTTCCTTCAGACAATCCATGGGTAAAATAAACATTTCCTGAAGATACATTTCCTTCCTTTGTGCTTCAGAAGAGGAAGAACACCTTGTGCTAAGCGGATATGGTGAAAGGTTTGGGTTGTTTCAGGGAATTGACCATCATTTGGAGCTAAGCTCATGCCTTCATTCATGACTTACCTGCTGTTTTTAAGAGCAGAGAAGAGCACTCAGTGTCATGTCCACCTTGCAGGACTGGTGTGGTCAACGCTCAACAACTGCCTCCAAACTCCCTGGATCTACACCCTCATCTGCAGTGGATATTGCTGAGCACCCCCCTTCTTCAGCAAGGACCAACCCAAAACCTCAGCCCTGCTGATTCCCCCAGCACTGGGCTGTGTTTGAACCAGCCACTGATGCCATGGTTATATCAGTTGATGTCCCTTCAGGATCTACAAGCTGCAGCCAAAGTGTCAATCAGTGCTCAGGGAAAATAGCTGGTGATAAAAAGGATGAGTTGCTGTGTAACAGTCGGCATCCTCCTCACATCAACAGCTAGGATTTGGGATGAAGGTGGCAAATCTCCCCAGATATTCAGGTGTTGTGGTAAACAAGAAATAAAGCCTATTCCAGCCATCTGGGAGAGCCAGCCCAACCACAAAGACACAGAGGAAAATCTGAAAAAGGACATAAAAACTTATATTAAGAGGGGACTAGTTCTTACCACTATTTCTCCCCCCAGCTATTTATATGATATTGTAGTTTATATGATATTTTTAGTGACAGGACAAAATGGAATAATTTTCAAACCAAAAGAGAGTAGGTTTAGATTAGATATTTTGAAGAAATTCTTCCTTGTGAGGTTGGTGAGGCCCTGGCACAGGATGCCCAGAGAAGCTGTGGCTGTCTCATCCCTGGAAGTGTCCAAGTCCAGGTTGGACGGGGCTTGGAGCAACCTGGATAGTGGAAGGTGTCCCTGCCCCAGAGGGGCGGAACGAGAGGATTTTTAAGGTTCCTTCCAGCCCAAAATTTTCTGTGGTTCTGTGATGTATCTGCATTGTGGGAGTCAGCAAAGTGAGATTGCAAAGCCAGTGCAACACACTGATGTTTTCAGTCCAGACAGCAATAGAATAGACATTTTTTTACAGGTGGAGATGGACAAAATAGTATTATTTAGAACCCCTGGAGGCCTAGGATCCAGACAGCTCATTTTAGTAGATTTTAGAGCTCCATTAACGTTTTTCTTTGTGTTAGTCAAAGGACAAGACTTGTTCTTGCCTTTTATAGAGACCTATAGCTTGCCTTTGGCAATCCCACTACAGCTGGTTCCACCTCAGTTTCCAAACTACACCAGGAGAGCAAAGAGAGCTATCTGCCTCCTTACACACCTGGGGCTAAATGCCTTTTGACCATAACAGGCAGGAACTGCTATTAGAAATCTGCCTTACAGACCATGTCTATAAATGCTTGAGAAGACAGGCTCAAAAGCAACATTTCAGGGAACAGAAACTAAATGCAAAGGAACAGAAACTAAATTCCTTGAAAGATCTATAAGAAAAAAACACAACAGACACATTAATTATTGAACAAAACTCAGATGTCCATTAATGGCCACTTAGACAGTGTTTTGGCAGGATATCCTATTTGCTGTACCACTCTTGTATGCCTGTAGCTGCCCCTTTTGCTTTGGTGTGTTTGTGAGTCATTTCTGCTCCTCTCAATGGGGTGAGGCTCTGCAGCTCCCCAGTTCATTATGGGCACTCCCTATTACCATACCAGCTCCAAAAGCCAGCACCCAAAAAGCCTTCCATGGACCACTAAACAACAAAATCAAATCATCAGCCGTGGGGAGAAAGGAACTGTGGCAGATATGATTTTTTTTCAGCTGTAAACCAGTGAAGCCTCATTTTACTAAAAAGCAGGATCAGATCCTTGTCTCTGCCATCCAGCAAAGCTTTGTAAGGTGACAGAGATCAGGATCTGGCCAAGGAACACAGAAAGCTTGGAGAAGTCATATTCCATGCTCTTGGGTGCCGCCTGCAGGCTTTGGAACTTCAGGTTTCAGACCCACTTTGAACGTAGTCACTTATGGAATAAAAAGGGGACTTATTACATTAAAATTCTAGAGAAATCAAGGCTTGAAAATGTGAGCTCTTTCTGAATCGGTTTTGAATCAGCAGAAGATGAGGTGGACATTTTTTTCTCACACTGAGTCTTCACGATGATTTAAACCCCCCAAATAAAATTTAATTAACAAGCCAGAGGGCTGTAAACTCAAGGAGATCAGCCTGGGAGGAAACACATCCAGGAATATCCCCAGATGTTGCTCTCTCTAACACAACATTCTGCTTTGACGAGGCCTCACAGACTTTCAGCCACATAAGTGCCTTTGAGGATACTCATTCCAGCCCCAAAAGGTAGACCACATACAGAGACTTACCGAGTTGCTGCTATTTTCAAGCTCTTTTTTCCCTTTTTTTTTTTTTCTTTCCCTTTAATTTTTGTAATGCTTCACGCTCCTGGACGACAGAAGTCCAGAGGCTTTGGCCTCAGTGTCCACAGACAACTCATCAAAGTCGTGACAACAGAGCAGGACGGGAATGTGCCACCTGGTCACACGGACTGGAGCTGCCTGCCCGTGGCCAAGGGCTCTCCGAGGGGTCTGGCATCATTAGTGCCTCCGTCACCCCTTTGCCCTCTGGCTTTTTCACGAGACCTCGGAACAGTTTCCCAAAAGGCTCAGCATTTGTTCTGGCAGCCATCCGTATTTTGCTTCCTCGCAGTCCTCTGGGGCTGAGGCTGCTGCTGTCTCCCCTCTTGCTCCCGGTCCCACCACTTCCTCCCCACGTCCCGTGCCTGAGGTAGGACTCAGCTCATAATGACCCAGTTACAAAAACACAGGTTATTTGTTTACGGAGCACATTGCACTCTCAGAGTCCAAAACAGCTCAGAGGGGATGTGGGGGCCCCTCCTTGAGTAAGTAAAAGTAGTTTCTGATACTCGGCTCGCTTGGGCTGTGCTGGGTATGTGGGATTTGCCCCGGGATTGTGTGTGCAGGGGCTGTAGGGAATGGCAGCACCTCCTGTTCCCCAGGAGTGACCCAGGGGATTGACCAGGGGCACAGGAGGGTGTGGGGAGGGCGACCGAGTCCCTTGTATGGCCCTTTGTCTGTTCTGAAACAGGTGATGAGCAGAAGGTAAAACAGAAGGGGAAGGAGTAAAAAAAATTTCAATAGGGGAAAAATTAATTTACCTTCTCTGATGATCTCAGACCCAGCCAGTGTCGGATCCTGGATGTTTTGACCTGGGACATTGATAGCCATTAGAATGTAGCTTTTAAATTCCTATTTTTTTATAAAATGAAGGTTGCTCTACCCACCTTCCCCTATAAAAATATACCCATTTCTATAAAGAACAGTAGGTTTTTTCAAAATAGATCCATAATGGTTTTCACGTTTTTGCCAGCTTTATTCAAATACTGATTTAGTTTTAAAATTTATAGAATCAGAATAAAGTTGGAAAGTTACTGGTTTACTGGTTGAGTTTTTCTTTAAACTTTATAACTGGGGGTTATATGTCTTGTACAAATATAAAAGAAAAATGAAAAGAATAAAAAGAGGGAATAGGAAAAATCAACAAGAAATACAGAAATGGTAAGTCTGTAAAAAGACTATATTAATTTTAAATTATTTTTTTCCCCAGAAAAATGAAACCTTTTATTACTCTAAGAATTTTTCATGGCAATTGCTGCATTGTCCACCTGACTATGCTCAACTTAAAAAAATTGTACTTCAAGAATACATTTTAACCATCACTCATAAAATATAGTCTTTTCTCCTTTTCAGTGCTTCCTCTCATATGTCAAGTCTCTGCCAGAAGTTCAAGGCCCTTCTCACTGAAGAAGAAAAACGGGAATGAGACAGAAGCGAGAGTGAGTGCGAGCGAGATTGAAAAAGGAGGAGAGAGGAACAGCCCTGACACAGCAGAATTGGGAACAGTTCAGGGTCCTGTCGAAAATCTCCAGAGGGAGCCACCGAAATCCACCAGTGCCCCGAGTGCCCGGCCAGCTGGGGTTTATGGGGCACACGGAACACCAGCTGGGCAGGGAGCCGGCTGGCAGCACAGCAGAGCTCGCAGGGATGCTGGGCCCAGCACTGGGGACGTGCAGGAAACAAAACCAGCACCAGGAAACACATGGGTGCAGCCCTGAGGTCCAGCTGCACTTCTGGACTGACACAGGGCTGGGCAGGGGAGGAGGGGGAAGAGATGTCCAGCTGGCAATTGCCAGTTAGATGTCAGATTTTAATAGGGGTCTGAGTGATATGTTGTTTCTGGTTCAGGCTGAAACTTCTCTCTTACTGCCTCTTCCTCTAAAAAGGAAAACATCAGCCAAACCCTCTAAAATATGGCCATTCTTCTTATTAGGAGATTTTTCTTCTGAAGGAGGAAGAACTAGATCTAGAAGGGTTTAGGGAAAGTGTTATGATTTCTTTTCTCCTCTTATAGATATCCAGAAACTTGAGTGCTAACATCCATGTGAGAATATGTAGGAGCAAAGAACATGGATTAAAGGTCTATCCTTAAGGAGAATTTTTTCATCCAGAGGATCCCAGTGAACTCTCCATCACCACTAATACTAATTTTACTGGAGAGCTACGAGCCCACAGTGAGTAATGAATAGGCAAGACACCAAAAAACAAGGTCTAAGGAACCAAACAATGTCCAGAACTCCAACGGAGTACTCTGTGGGTAAGTGCAGTCTACCTGTGCTGGCTCCAGCAGCGTTCCAAGCAGTGCCAAGCCCTGTGGCTCTATCAGCACAGCCCACACCTGTTCCTTTAGTGTCAAAAATCTCCCTTTTACCTCAGTTTGTTATGGATCTGGTCAGGCCTGGTCTTCTGTTACTTTTGAAATCAGCAGGAAAAATCTAGTGTGCGAGAGGATCAAATTTATTTCCCTGTCTCCAGCTTCTACTAAATGCCTGACTATCCTCATGCAATGCAACCTGAAGGCCTCCACTCTGACCAGTCCTATTCCTTCAGCCACTTGGCTTATTCTCTGGTGTTTGTATCCTGGAGTCCCAGCAGCAGCAAAAACAGCTGCCAACATCCTGGGAATATCTGCCTTGGAATCTCAACTACTGTGTGAAGCTGCTGCTCTCCAGTTTGAGATTTGTGTTTGCAAAGGAAATCTGTCCAACAACAACATCGAGAGAGGAAAAAAGGAGGAAAAAGGGCTTTATATAACAGAATTAACAGAGCTGTTGCAATAGTAACGTGAAGTTAACAGGCAACTTTTCCTCCTCCTCCTCTGCCCCCACCCCAATCTCCTCCTCTAACAGCAGTTTCATTTGTTTTTGTTTCCAAGCTTCTTTTACTGGCCACTCACACAGCCCTGCTCCCTTTGTCTAATTTGGATCCCGAACTTCCATGCAACAGACTCTTGCTGTAACTGTAAATCTTTTTATGGCCCTTCTGCCTCTGAACTGTAAAAGCAATGCCACTGTAAGCTACCTAAATGGGTCGTAAATCCACTTAGCGCACTGAATGAGGAAAAAAAAAGATTTTAAGGGAAAGAAGGGAAAAAAAAGGCAAACTAAGGTGGCTGGAGGGACACAGGGGAAAAAAACCCAAGAATGTACATGCTAAATGGAACCAAAATAACGGGAGTCAAAGGGAAAATATGAACACTGAGGTGGGGGGAAGGATGAAATAATGCATCTTGGTGGTAAAAACAAACGGCTGCTGCAGGGCTGCGCAGTTCATTAACACCCAGCGGTTTACGGGACGACATTGGTTGCCCTCTCCACTCCTGTTGGCACCCCTGGGATCTGGGAGCACCAGGAGAGTCTGTGAGCCTGCTAGCAGCTAATAGACTCTTTTTCCACTGGGTGGTCCAGGGACTGGTATCTGGGTCTAATTCCAGCTCTTCTGCACTGCCTGACTTCCAGGTTTACTCGTGGCTCTCTGTCTCAGTTAATTCCATCCTGTAAGTGGGAAATAAAGATATTCCCCTTGTTTGCAAACTGTTTTGAGAGCTGCTTAGATGCCGCCAAGGAAGGGGCAGAACCAATTCCTGTGGCAGTCAATAGCAACAGTTTAATTTGTTTCTGTAGAAGCAGAGCTAGCCCAAAATGGGCCACTTTTGTCTAGGTAATTTATTGCATTTATCACCATGGTATCTGAGCTCTAACAGTATTATCCAAATTCCACTGAATTCACTGAGTGTCTTTCCACTGCTTTCAATAAGTTTTGGATTTGACCCCAAAGTCACAAAAAACCCCAAACCTGAGGAGTATGTCAAAAGAATGTAAGTGGGTGTGAGTTGAAATTGAGGAGTTTGGAGACGGGAATATGCAGAACAGTAGCTATTTAAAGACCAAGTTCACTACTGAGTGTTCCCTTTTAATAGGGTTATATAAATACACTCCCGTCTCAATACATGTGGAAAAACAGGCAGTGAGGTGAGACTATATTGCTTTATTTCTTATGGGAAATATTGTGCATAGCTGAGCTACCTCTTCCCCTTTCCTCACCCACCACCCACAGTCCCTGGAAGCCTTCAGCAGCTGTGTGCGGTGTGAAGAGGCGCATCCGGCGGCGCTGAGAGAGTTAAAAAGTTCACAGCTCTGCCCTTAAAATAAAGCCCCTGTTTTCACTGCACTCTCACTTTGCCTCACAGACTTGATCTGAGTTTTGGCACTCAACATGTCAGAGTGGGAGGGGAGACTGGTTATGCCTTTTATTATTATTATTATTTTATTGGTCTGCTTCTTTGCAAGGAAAAGAGGAAGGGAAAATTGTTCTTGCTTGACTTTCTGTGAAGACTAAATGAATTTCAGTACAGCTCCCCCCGAGAAAGTCACTGCCCAGGTGGGCACCAGCGGCCATTTCAATTCCCATTCTCAGGACAAAAAGAGTGATAAAAGAACTGAGAGGTGAAGCCTCTCTTTTTCCCCAGTACCACGCGTGCGGTGCACTGGCCAATAGCTCAGGTCAGGAGATGCTGACACAATAACTTAAAAGAATAATATTAAAGTGATGGAAATCTTGCCCAGTGAAGGGTGGGGACTGCACCTGGATAGTAATTACGTTTCAAAGGAAATCCATCTGGTATTTTATTGCTTATTTTCTCCATGCACTTTGTGTACAAGAACAATACAAGGGCTGGAATATTTCATATGGGGAGACTTCCAAAAAGCTGTTTGCTCTGTCAGGCCAATCAGCTACACAGCTTTTTGCAATATTGCGTCAATTAAGGGTAACAATTGGAACATGCTCTTTTTTAAAAAACCTTCCTAATAACACTGGGACAGCTCCTTGGAGCAGGCAAACTCCATCAAACTCCATGGAGTTCATCTACAGAAAAAAGTAGTGAGGTCTTCAGTGTCTGGAAAGTTTTACAACTACAGCTGAAGTCAAGGGAATCTAATTTTTGCCATCACCAGAGCGAGAACAACCTGCTGCACTGAGGAACGAACCCTGTCTGCATGTACGGGTTGGGCAGTGGGACACAGATGGCACAGGGTGCAGCACAGGACAGTTATGGGGAAATCCTTTGGCCCGGTGAGAACCAGCTCCAAGACAAAGACTGTTCATGTTTTAATAACACCAAGCTAGAGCTGGATTGTCTGCTTGCAAACCACCAAGCCTATATATTACAAAGAGCACATTCTAAAAGAAAATCTATATAAAGTCTATCAGTCTTTAAACACCCTGAGAACGCAGCAACAGTCTTAAAATAAAATCACATCCAGGCAGAGCGACCTGATTACAAGACAACCTCTCCTTCACTGCCAGCTCAAGTGATTTTGTTAATTCCTGTGAATATGTCACAGGTCTCAAGATGACTGATGCTTTCATTACCACCTTGGCCTCAGCCATTAGATGATTGTTATGAATCTCAACTTTCATTTTCAAAGTTTTAACTGTCACCCTTCAAATAAAGGATGAAAACAAAACTTACAGAGAAAAATGTAAGGTAAAACCTACAGAAAAGCAGAAGACAATTTAAAAATATTATTATATTAATTATTTCTTAATTATCTTGGACTTTTAATGATGATGCTTGATGGCTACAATACAGGTTACTGGCTAGCTGATGACAGCAATATTACTGTAAATGAAACCCATGCAACAAAATTTGGCTATAACCCACACTTGCTTTAAATTTGTGCAACCTCCAGTACAGAACTAGGAAACAGTCACAGATTTAATTTACTTTTCACTTCTGATGCTCTCTGCATATTGTGGGGGATATGGTTTTGGCAAGGAGCTTGCATTTATTAGCACGTATAAATATACCAAGAATGTTTGGTCTTGCTGTTAAAGCTCAGATCTAGAAGACAGGAATATGTCAGGAGCTGAATGTCATTTTTAAAAGCAAGCTTCAAACCCATGTACTTCTGTTGAAATATTTCACGAGTAAACCAACTGCGTCCAAAAGAGTTCAAAAGGCAGAAATTAGACATAACCTTAAATATTCTTTTTAAAAAACTCTTTCATTATTTCTAAGACTTGGAAAAATGATTAATGATTTCTAAATATTTGGAATTACAAATACTGCTTTTAACTGCTTGTCAATGTTTCACATAACAACACCTGGGTGCAAGGACAGATTTCTGTAACTAAATTGGAGAGAGAAGATTTATTGAAATAATGTGCAGAGCCATACTTCAGCAGCCCAAGTTCAATAGCAAATGCTGGCACTGGGTCTCCCTGCCCATTCCTGTGTTGACATCCCTGCAGGCATCGCAAGACCGAGCATCCCAGGGCAGTGCAAGGAGCTTTGGAAGATTCAGGTGAGAGATTTTGCTGTGAACCATCCTGTGTGACCCTGGCACAGACAAGCCCAGGTCCCCTGGGAGAAGGGTAACATCACACTGGAGAGAACAACATGGCAAGAGATACTGAAAGTATTCCTATTTCTGAAGTTTTCAAAAAGCTGTTTAGAAGTGTTATAGTTCAGAGAAGCCCTTTTATTCTTCCTTAAGCAGGTTAAAAAACAAAAGAGATTTGGATGAAGATTTGTGCCTAGCTCTGAACTGCCTCTTTATTTCTGCTTGCTTTGTTTTACTCCTCTTGCCAATGTTTAGGATGAGAACAATTTATTTTGGGGTCAGCCTCAAATTTCTTGTTCGTGTCAGTTTATTTTGGATCAGATTCCTAAATTCATTTACATCCACACACAATCTACCCACACTATTAAAGGGAAGAAGCTTCCTCAGCTTGAGGAGAACCTGCTGCCAACAAACTCCTTCTCCTCTGGACCATAACCTTTGACTCCTCCTGTGGGGGAGAAGGGAGAAATGCAATCAGGTGCAGAATTCCAATACGTCCCTCTGGGGTGTCAGACATCCAATTTCCAAGCAACCATTGAAAAGTCCATATGGAATTTCATTTTTAATATGAAGCAACAAGGAACAGGAAAACCCAGCGGCGAACACATGCCGTGTGTTACTCCTGCCTGCGGGCTCGGGACGGGCTCTGAGCCTTTCCAGGTGCTCTCCTCTGCACAGAGCATGAGCTGTTGGGAGCTTCAGCATGCTTGGGGTGCTCTTACATTTTATTATTATTATTTTAACTAAGAAACTAGCTGCTTGGTCCATTTGAGGAGGGTATGGCTTTGAGACAGATGTGGAAATAATCTGCAAACATGAGGGCCAGGCAGTGGAACACTTCCAAGATTATATGAAACATTAAGCAAGTGAATGGAGAACATTTATTTTCCCATCTCATATTCCACTCCAATGTTGGACTTCTCAGGCTTATCTTCATATCTGCATTATAACTGAACACTAATTGTGTTTTCCTCTGTATTTTTTCCTGTAGATCAAAAAAGTTCCAATCTAGAGCCTCCCCTTTCATACCAAAGAGTTGGTTTTTTTCCACCTCTGGCATCAGCTGAGCAGCCAGGAGCTGGCTGCAATGCCAGAGACACTGATGGACTGCGGGGACACGCTGCAGCCCGTGGACCTCTGGAAATGAAGATGAAATGAGGCTCCGTTGTGTGCAGCACATTGATAAGATTTTGGCCCCCATTTCAGAGTGACCCAATAGGTTTAAATTGCTTCATTTCTCAGCCAGCCAAGAGCAAATGGGTGGTAGATGTGATATGGCTGTTCACTGGAAATCACCCTTGATTGATTTACCTTCTCCTCCTCTGCAGGGTATGGGCTCAGTATGTGGCTGGGGCACATAAATTACAGAGAAAAAACCTTTCATGGTTGTGTATAGTCTATATATGTTGTCACCCCATCAGAGGAGAAGCTTTCATGAAGTATTAGCTCTAAGTGTATACAGTGTAGAAATGATAATTTTTATTTGCTTGTCAGAAGCTAAGTCACATTTCAAAGTAATATTTGTGCATTAAAATCAAATAGAACCAGGTAACTTAGATTTTTTTTGTTGTTGTTAAAGAAACAACCAGAAAATGCTGCTGCTGGTTATAAAAGCAGCAAGAGAGTTTTTAGGAGATTTTTTGTTTGTTTTTTTGAAAATAAATAACAGCTGTGAAATTCAAAAATTTTCAGTTTTCATTAACAAGATTTCAACAACAGTTTGGGATTTGCTTTTGTCTTTTTTTGAAAGAAGAGACAAATATGTTTCATTTTAATGTGTTTGCAGAGAAAAAAAAATTTTTTTCTACCATCACTGTTACATTGTTATTTCTGGGGGCTGAGTAGCAAGAGATTGGAGAACTAATCCTAAGAATCATTTGGGTGATTTATAAACTTCACTGTGATCGGAACATGGCCCTCATTTCAGGCTGCAATACTCACACTGCCGCCTCCTAGTACTGAGAACAGTCACTTGAACCCAGATTAAAAAGAACTGAGATTAAAATCAGGGAATAAAGACAAGGGGTGGGTTTGTCTCGGGTACGTGCAGCACACGAGAGCAGGGTCCTGACCCCAGCCTGCATTCCCCAGGGACACAGCACCGACATTCATACAGACACACAGCAGCGGGAGCTGGGCACAGGGCAGGGTCTCTACTCCAGGCTGGCTGGGACACTCTGGAGAGCCCGGCTTTGGCTGGGAGAGGCAGCTGTGTGAAGGAAAAGGGAGGAAAGGATCTTGCAGGCCTATGCTTAATATTCGTTAAAATTGGGGTTTAGATCAGGTAAATTTGGACAAACGTGCAAGGTGAGATTTTTAGATTCTTTATCTGAGTATCGCAGCTTTTAGGACACTCGTAGGCCACCCATCTCTAAGTAATCTGTCTCAAAGTGATTTTCCATCCTTATGCTCAAAACTTCAAAACTAACCCAAGTGGGAAGACTTCTTTTTGTCCATACTAAAGTCAGCTCCCACGGAAGGCAATGATTTTCCCCCCTCTCTCCCCAAGGTCAGTATAGATTTACAAGACTCAGATCTATTTTAACATTTTAATGTCCCTTCAGTTCTGAAATCTGCTGTGCTTCTCTGGTTACTGTAGGGTAAATAGTGCATAACTGCTGACTGCAGAAACCCTGGAGAAAGTTACCATCACAACATTTGATAATTAATAGTTACTAGCAAAATTCCACTGTTATATCAATGTGGTGAAAGACGAAGGGAAAGTGATATATTTGAATCATAAAATATTACTCGTCCAATGCAGAATGAGCTCCTGCAGCATAAAGACCATCCTTGCAAACCACTGCCAGAAATCCCTGCCAGTCTCCCAGGACCCCAACCAACACCTCCCCATTTTCCCCAACCAAACCCCTTCACTGAGCAAAGCACACCTGCCGTAAATCCCAGGGCATTACCAGCCCTCAGCGCAAACTGGTCACGCTGTGGCTCGGGGATGATGCATGGGGATGTCAGCAGCTCCCTTCCCTCCTGCACATGCCCCTGTCCCCTCTTGCAGGCATTTTTTATGGGCTGCAGTGGCTCAGGCGCTCAGGCTCTCCCAGCCATCCAGCCGGGTGGCAGGAGGCCGGTGGCAGCTGTCCCCTGCGCCCGGGGGGGACGGGTGGCTGCAGGAGGGAGGCAGGAGCTGTGCGTAATTAACGGGACAATTGAATGGGTTATGCCTCTCTGATTTCAATTAACCCCTGACCTTTGCAGTGACAAGATCTCATGGTTACCAACTAACTTCAGCAAGAACCAGATGTGATAACTGGTTAATCCAAGATCTCGGGGTATCGCTGGGGTTTGACGAGGCTCTTCTCAGATCACTTAACGCTCAGCGAAAGAAAAAGGAGCAACTGTGGGTCTGATTATTGTATCAGAGCTGGAGTCTGATTTGTTCCCATTTCAAATCAACCTCAGGATTCAATAGTGGGAGAAAAATTAAGTCAAGAAACCCAGAGAAATATATTAATGGCATTAAGGATGCAGGCATTCAAAGCTTGCAAAATAGATTAATGTATACAGACAGATAAATAAGAAAAAATATCTTTGTTCAAGAAAGACTGAGATAAGCACAGAGCTGGCATCAGGGAACAAACCAATTTGGCTATATTAGGAACAGAGCTTCCTATTATTTACCCATGTATTTGAGAGAGCACTTTTTAGTTCTGAAATCAGCACAGAGTTTTAGAGTTTCAATACAAGAGGTTCTTTTAAAATCCTCTATGAACTACAAAGATTTCTAGCTTACAACAAAGCTACAACTAAGAACTAATACCACTCAAAAGAATGCAAATTTTTAAAACTAAACATCTTTTGCATTGTTCTACCTTTTAAATTCAGACACTAGAGAGAAAAATCCTGGTTTTGCTGGCCTTTCTTTTCAAAACAATTTTGTCGCTTAAACTGTTGACCTTCTTTGGCTATTGGAATAGATTTAATTCTGCTATCACTAGTAGGGCCGCAATGGCCAGAGGATAAACTGTTATCACTTTGCCTATTGGCTTAAATTAACTTGTTCTTAATAGTGAAGCAGTTATAAATAAAAAACTAATCTGAATTTATGATAGTCGAGCCTGCATTTTCAAGTAGTTGCAGTTACTGCACCAGGTATGAGAGACACCGTAAGGTATTGAAGCAAACCCAAAGGTTACAGTGCAAAAGAGAATATAAATACCAGAAACCATGACCAGACTCATAGCATCTCAAAGAGATGTGTTATCCCATAAGCAATTTCAAGCAAATTTGAAAAAAAAAAATCAGTGTTGATAGCTGGGTAATAAACCTCAAATACATTAATTAATAAAAATACTGATTTAAAAAGAAAAAAATGCAGGAAGACTAAAAATTTATTTAAAAAATCCACTGACTGAACAGTGCAGACTGTTGTCAACCACTACTAAGACTTTGTTATGCAGTTCTTCAGAGCTTAAATACCACATTTCATCAAATTAATTGCAAGCCTGCAAATTCCTTATTCATAACAGTAAATAAAAACATCTATTAAGTAACTTCTTGCAATGAAAATCTCACTGCCTGGGCTGATATTATGTGTTTTTATCCTAATGGATTTAAAGCACCTACAGTAAATGAGAGCCAAAAATCAAAGCTTTTTTAAAGCAAAATGTACCATTTTTAATATGTAAGAAATTCCTTTCAGACACTTGAAGATGCCCATGTCACAGCAGACTTCCTTACACATTACCAGGCCTATCTAATAAAGGCTCATGTCCCAGTGAAAGAAGCATCTGGCTCTTCTCCCCTAATCAATACATTCAGGAAAAGTCCCTTCTTCCAGCAGCAGCATAAATTATCAGATATATGCAAATAGACTTGCTAATGTTAATTGCTAGGGCTGATTGGTGATTAATTTTTTGATTATGATCAATCATTCCGCACGAATTTTAATAAGACATTCCAGGCAATCTGCAAATTGGTAATAATTAGGGATCCCAACCCGTAACGCATCCACAGCCAAGTAAAACACATCCCTGTGACTGAGCCTGTTCTGAACAACAGGCTGGGTTTGGAAGAAGAGAAAAGGGAATGATCAAAACCTCCAGAGCCTGCTGGGACCATGCTGTCACCTCTAACAAGAAATTTCTTTTCTGCCATTTTTAGGCAAGATGAGGTTTGGCATCCTCTAGCACAACTGGCCACCTTCCTCGTGTCCCTCAGATGGTCAGAAATTAAATGGGAGTTTCAATTCCATGACAGTGCCTTGGAAACCCCACCTCAATTCACAGTCTTCCAGATGGGAAAATAAACACAAGACCCTGAAAAAAAAACAACCAAAAAAGTCTCTCAGAGCAGTCCTGCCAGACCTGCAGGGAACATGGCTAAAGGCAGCACACAATTAGATTTTCAAGCTCTGCAAATTAAAAAAGGGCCAAACAGAAGGCTCATACAATATCTTTTTTTTTTCTTTCTAATGCACAGCAGGCAGCAGCACTAAATTTTTAGCAACAAGAGAAATGTTTTCCCTGTGTGACACTTGTTTGTGTACTTTATGGTGAAAGTTCAGACATTGCTGTAAATACAACAGCTCAAAATGCAACATGATTAATAATATTTCCTTTTAAAAGGAATTGTCTGGCAAACATAAATATCCTCATACAACACTTTAAACCCAAGCACTATTGCTGTGTACAAACCAGAAAGTGCAACTGACTGGAAGAGGACATGAAGTTTTCTAAACTTTCAGAGCAAGTGTTTGACTTTGATCTGCATTCCACTTGGACAGACAGACCTTGACACCTGTGAAGAGGAGCTGAAAAGGCATCACCTGCTGTCAAAAATGAGTGAAATGCAAGTGAGGGGTGTAGAGGAGAGTAAATTAAGGGCACATTGTACCTCAGCACTGCCCTGTCATGCTCAACTAATACTCAAAAAGCCTTTGCAATTTCTGTCTCCATGGCCTGATTCTGATTTGCACAAAATACCCCTCTTTATGTGTCAAGAATGTGTAAAGGAGTTTGAATATAAATGAAAATAAATCCCTGAGGTCTACAATTCTTTCAGTTCTTTCCCTGCTGCCAAATGGACCATTTTATGATGAGGTCCCAGGTATTTGCTCTTTTATTTGAAGAGCTTGCAGTTAGTACAGTGTAAGTAGCTCAGCTTTAGCTTTTATTAAAAGGACAGAGTAGGATTAGCCCCAACTTTTATGTTAAATTTTCTGAGACAAGTTGATTTTCAGTTGAATGCTACTTAGCACGGGAAATATCTTCTTCCTGAATAAGTCATCTTCTCATCAAGACACAGAAACACGGTTTTTACAAAGTGCAGCTTTAAGTGAATCTTTTAAACAAATAGGGAAATATTTTCTTTTTCTCCCAACAGTTTCAATAGGAAAAGAACTGCCAAGTGGTAAAGAATGCTTGCTTGCTGTCTTTCCTATACAGCAAACATATTCCTGTGGGTTTTAACTATAAAATGGTTTTTATCAAGGTGTTTTTAAAATCTTGGCTCCATTCTTGCCTTAAATTTCTAAATCCCAGCCAGTTTCAAGAATTTTAGACACTTATAGAGGGAACTTAGTGCCACAGCAAGCACAGAGAAACGCGAGGAGTAAACACGAGGATGTACCAAAGGAATTTACCTTAGACAAACCCAGCCCAATTCCTTTCCAGTTGTTCCAGCTCAAGAACTCCACTATAGTCAGGGGAACAATTCTGCTGTTAAACTGATGTCTTTGGTAAACAGATTAGGTCCTTATTTTTCAAGTTAACATTCCACTAATTTTAATTTTTTTTTTAAATTCTGCGTATTTTCTTAAACCAAATAAATTAACAAATGTTTAAGTGCACTTTTCAGCTGAGGTTCCTCACTGTTCCCTTTATAAATCTCGTTCAGGAAAACTGAAATGCTGACACGTTCCTTGGATTTGGTCTGTCATTCCTCTCTAGCTCCTCGCACTTGTACAATTCACAAGGTCATGAGTACAGAATGTGCTTGTTAACTTACACAAGAATAAAGCTGTCAGATGGGCTGAGGGCTCCTTGTGTACCAGTTTAGTGAAATATGATTATCCAAGCTGTAAAATGGATAAACCTATTAAATTAATAAATCTGCTGCCCTGAAGACTACGACTGATGTCGTTGCCTTACCTACAAGGCACCCTTTCTCAAATTAATACTTGATAAAGGAGTAAATCTTTTAAAGACACGCACTAAAGCTTTGCATTGAAGAGTTATCTTTTGTGTTACAAACTGTAAGTACTTTTCACTGCAATGGATGTAAGTGAGAGGAAATGAATTCCAGGGGAAAAAAAAAAGGAGTCTTAGAAAATGTTATTACCCAGCTAACACTGTGGGCTGCTTCTTATCTGTACACAACTAATCACAGCCCTGTTTCTTTTTTTATTCTAATGTGTGAGTTGATTTTAGTGCTCATGAAAGTGAAGGATAATTACTAGGGTGGTGGATAAAGTGGAAGGGCACTGCCTTATCAAAGGCAGATTGGGTCAGCTACACATGGGCAAAAGAAATCATGATTCTCTTCTTTCAGCTGCTTTGATTTATTACTCTCAAGGTCCAACAATGAAGTTTCACATCAGGGGAGAGAGAAGGCAAAAGAGTTTCAAAGGGTTCATCCTTCTTGACTTCTTAGAAAGCCTTAAGCATATTGTGTTTGTTAGAGCACAATGTCACTGTTCTTTATTATTATTAATAGTCTATTACGCAGACAACCTCGCAGAAACACAAAAACACGCTACAAGGCACCGACCAAATATAGGCCAAGACAAAATATCTGTCTCTGAGATTTTACAGTCTAAAATAAAAAACCTAGAAAGTGGAAGGGAAATGAGCACAGACATACAAAAGGAGCTGCTCTAAGATCGCATGGCAACCAACCAGCAAAAATATGGAACAGAAAACAGATTCCCTGATCCACCCCAGGACCCACTGATAAACTTATACTGCATTAATGTTAAAAATGAGACAAAAATAAAATCTCACTGCATTCAAAGGCATCCAACCTTGGGCTCAAAACTCAAAAGTGAATTTGTAAAAGGAAACAGGAAATGAAAACTAAAGAGGGTTGACATGATTACAGGGTGTTAATAAGAAAAGACATAAGCCAGGGGCCTTGATGTACAACTAGACAACAAGAGGTTACGTTTGGAGTCAGGGCTATGCTAATTTGCAAACTTGGGTCCATTTCATTAAGTGAGCTGAGAGACAGGCTGTCTCAGTCCAGCAGAGAGGGATCTCATTATCCATGTAGGGAGCAAGAGATAAGAATCTTTTAATAATTGCTGGGAAGTTTTTTTGTTTTTTTTTTTTTATGATGATATGGAATGCCAATTTATGCCTCTCCACTCAATGTGGATAAAAGCCAGCCTCCTCCACAGTTCAAACCAGCCCCCCTCTGGCTGTGGCCATTAGGACAGGGAGGGAAAACAGAGACTAATATGCTTGCCCCGGAGACCAATGCTGCAAAACTCCATTAAATGCATTTCATATTGGGAACATGTTTGTTATGGTGGTTGGAAATACTTTGCCAAGGCTTTTTACTTAATTTTTAATGGGCACAGCTGTAGGATTTGGGGCCAAATCCAAACCCCAATGCAGCCAACAGGCAGGACTGCTACTGACAACTAGCCTTTGGATCAAACCCTTCACTCATTCCTTCTTAAGGAATGGCTCTGAATTGACACGTTTGGAAAAAGCTGAAGAGCTTACATTACTTTGGCAAAAGCATTGTTTGCAGTGCTTTCCCTTTGTCCCTCTCTCCAAAACACAGCCACGGCAGCCATGAGAAAGGAGGTTTCTAGCACACAGAGGTTTGTACAGCTATTCCCTTCGCTGCTATAAGTATTCTGCCTCCTTCAGGCTAAGCACAGCACAGATTTTGTGATAGGGACAAGTTTAGCCTAGGAGAGACTGATTTTGAGAGACTTGTGCCTTTCACATGGCAGTACCAAACGCAGTCCTGACCACCTCTAAAAGTATTTGCATAAAAAAAAAGGGGTAAAGTTAGACAAGGTCTCACACTCACGCTTTACTACACAGTATTTGCTAAAATCTGAGATACAGACGCAAAAACTTAACAAAATCACACTAACAGCATTAAACTTTTAAGAGCAAACTTTTCCCTCTGCACAAACTTACACTGCAAGGAAAGGAGGAAGCAGAACCGTTTCCACAGCCAAATCTGTTCATTTGGTTGGAGTCCCTGGGTTGGACTGCACATTAGTGTTGGAAAACACTGTCCAGGGAACTCTGAAGCCATGCTTATCTCTAAAGCTGGCTGCATGATTTGTTTTTATGCACCGAGTCAACCTAAGGACTATGTACCACTTATCTGTCTCCTCAGCAGGAACTAAATTATAAGGCTCTCTTCAGCTGACCTTGCCTCTTTTCCCAGTTTCTGGCTGCTCACGAACCAGCTTTAATTTCCCATATGCCCCTTTGCTACTGGAGATCATTTGGCCAACATCTTTTGTGAAAGGCACTCCCAGACTTCCCTTTGCAGGCAAGACTGGAGGATTGGCAAAATGGAAACTGATTTTTTAGATAAAAATTTCATGTTCTGGGTCCTTAATTTGGGGGGACAACATAAGAATCAGCTATGTGGGCACACATACTCACCCAGGATGACAACAGTGCCTCCTGTGAGCATTTACCCGTATTTATATTTGAGGAAAAAAGAGAAGGCATGCTCACAAGAACAAGGTTAGTCAAGGGAAACCCAGAATCTGGGAAGAGGAGCAGAAGGCAAGAGTTGCATAAACGGGCACATATTTCTCCCTGAAGACTGTGTGGCTGCCCTGGGACAGCTCTCAAGACATGCCAAGCTAATAGAAAGTGTCCCATCCCAGACCTGTACAGTATCACACTTCACCCCAGACAGCAGTGAGATGATGTACATCACCCTTCGCTTTTAAAAGCTTCCATCTCCCAGTCCTCCTAGCCAAGGATATTCCAAGCCTTACTTTGCCATCAAAGACCCCATCACGGTATGGTGATCTTTCCAACTGGGTAAATGATTTCCACTAGGGCCTTGTGTGAGATCACTGAATCCACTTTTGCTTTTGAATCAAGTCACCAAATTTCAACCCAGGTATTTAAAGAAGAAAAACCAAAATTCATAAAGTGACATTCCTGAGGCTTCACACTGGTTCCTCTGCTCTATTCTGTATACTGCCCACAGGTTCTTGTTTTTGAGTTAGGAAGCCTTGTTACCTTGGCCTGAATTTATTTGCAGTGTATTGAGATAAAAGTCCAGCTGCAATATAATTGAAATTAGGTGGGGTAATAGGCTCCAGATTTTTTAAAACATATTAAAAGGAGATCTCTCTTTCTCTCTGCTTATTTCTCATAATTACAATATGAATTTAAGGCACTATAAAATTAATAGAACCCTGACTCTGGTGACTGAAGTCTCCTACACAGGCAGACAGACAGCCTGTCCCTGCCCGTGCCCTCCAGCTGTGACTGTAACCCTACACACGATAACAATGGCTTTACCTCTAGGCAATCTCATTTATTGACCCTTTAAGAAGGATGTTAAAAGACCAATTGAAACTAACAATGTGTAATGCTTTCTGTGAGCTCAAACCTTGACCATACACGGAAGATTTTAAATTACTCACCTCATTACATGCCACAGAAAAGCTGTGGGAAAATCACCCTCTACTACTGATGAGATAAATATATATAAATA
>WEIT01023433.1:2480-24017 GCA_013389985.1 Dryoscopus gambensis | reverse complement strand
ATAGTAAGCGGAAAAAAAGATAAGAATGTAGATTATTCTTTGGGCAAGTATTCCCAGCTACCTAAAGAACAAGTGAAGAGGTCCAATTTATTTCAGAGGCAACACAGTTGTTGGAATTTGACTATTTGACAAAGTTGGAACCTCTGAAGAGCTTCTTTGGTGAAAACTGTAATTGAAGCAGACAATGAACAGGCCAGGGTTTCCTGAGACTTATTACTAACATCACCTGCCCTGTGTTATTGTTACTGCCTTTAACTGTGAGAACTTTCCTCAAGAGGAACATTTACAGTTTTCCAAGAAGTCTTTTCTTCCAAGTCTGCTTAAGAGTCTCAACCTTAACTTAGTGTGGGTTCATCACCTTTATCTAGGGAAAAGTAGACCTCTGGAGGGACTGTTTCAACTCCTCCTAAAATATGTATCTAAGAATAACTGGTCTCCAAAGGTGTAATTCATCATCACAGGCTTTAGAAGAAACCTAGGGTGATTAATGACTTATATTTATTTGTCTCTTGAGATAAGACCTTCGGTATGTTTTCATTTAAGATTTCTCTGCATATGAAGAGAAAAATAGTTTAAGTGTAATAGCAGTTTTGATTCCGTATCTTTGAAACTCTGTGATCAACTATTAGATACACAAAACGTCCCAAATAGTAATAACTCTATTTTTATTCTAGAAAATGGTTATAGAGATAAGAATGGACAAATCTCTTCTATTTTGTTTTAGACTGTTCTGTGAGGGAACATTTTCCTGTGATTAAATTCTGGTATGTTTCTAGGCAAAAAGACTATTATGTTTTTTATGAGAGATTCATCCATGAGTAGAGAGACCACACTTTTTTTTTCACCATACATTGTAAGTTCTTTTAAATATGTAGCAGGACATTTACCATTCTAATAATGAACATCTTTGATTTGGAAAGCTGTGATAGATTCCAAGGATATGGACTGGAATTATCTACAACGGTGAAAAGGAGGGCTACATTTTTTTTTCTCAAAGATTACAAACCCGTGTTTGTGTTGGACAAAGTTTTTGGAAGAAATCACTGTCAATAAATTGAGAAACCATACACAGATTTCATTTTAATACTGCATGCCATTAAGGTATTCCTGAGAGATATCCAAAGTTATTTGTCCCCATTGAAAATCACATCTAAATAGACCAAATCTGAAGACATCTAGCTGAAATACACATCTCTGGTATGTAGTTCACCTGGAAAATCTAGGTTATCATATATAACCTGTAATTTTTAGAGATGCATATTAAAATGGTTTTGCATCTACTCCCCCCCTACCAAATTCAATGTTTTTTTACATGTGAATCCGCATGGCATTCCTTGACATAATTTTGAATACTTCTATTTTATTCCCATTTTTTAAAGTGCTCTACATATATTAATGTTATGAACTTCCCCTTTTCAAACCATTTTTGTTTATTTTATTACAAAACCTACTTTCTTAGTTAAGCATCAAATATCTATCCCAGAAAAAAATTAAATGATTTATAATCACAGTCCAGAGCTTAAGTATTAATGAGACCATTACTCTGAAATCAAGCATTTTGTTTTGCTTCCTTTTTCTTTCACTGTCAAATCTTACTGGAGTCCGAACTTCCTAAATGCTGGTCTACAACCCTATTTTATACTGATCTAAAACTACATATTGCACTCTATGGTGCTAATCCAATTTTACAGTCATGCTTTTTATAGGAGCAAGTGACTGTGATTTAGGTTAAAGTGCATTAAGATTCTGATCATGTCAAAAGTTGTGACAGATCAGGTAAGGACATTAAAAGGGGATTCTTCAGGGCAGAAAGGACAGTCTTATCTGATGTAGGTGAACCAGATAGTTAATGTTTTTTTTTAATAGAAGGACATCATAGCTGTATAAGAACACTTTCACTAGAAGCTCTTCATTAAAAGCAGTCCCATATGACTTCTTATGTTTCCAAAGTAGAGTATGAGAAGTGATAGCTCCCCTCCAAAACCAGAAGTAAATTATATCCAAAATAAATAATTCAAATCTTATTTATATGCATGAAATAGAAAGAGAAAAGTTCAAGTCAATTGGCAGCAAGCTTTGTTCAGCATCAAAACTAGTAAATCAAGGAAACCAGTTACTAATTCTGTACTGGAAAGACATTTTCTTTTGATCTGTTTGTTCTGTGTACATGCATAAGTATGTTCTGTATACATGCATAAGTATTCTTGCTCAGTCCTCTGAGCAAGAACTGTCTATTTCTGTAGGAACCTAACTCAATGCATCTTTTAAATGATGCTGTTACAGAAATAGTAAACTGTTCTTTGAACACCTGTTTTGAAGACAAATTTTGGATTAATAACTTTTTTTGGTTATATTCTAGAGCAAATTTTGTTTTTGGAAATTTCTTGGATAATGTTTTAATAGATAGAGAAAGACCAGGCTTCCACCTTGCGTTTGAACAGCTGCAGAAAAATGCACACAAACTCTTTTGTGGGTCTTAGATTTTTCCTTCTTCTATTGCCAGATGAATATTAATGTTCAATGTTTTAACTGTCACTAGAATGTTGCTTTATTTTAGTCACACATATGCTCCATGAATAGAAGTATCCATCCTTTTAAGTATGGCCACACCTTGGTATGTCCTAGAAAATGAAGTAAAATAGTCTCTTTCCTCAATTATTGTCCTGAATTAACCCCCTATGACTGAAGGCATATTTCTGATCTTTTTTGAATTCTTCCTGTTTCTATCAACTCAGGAAACACATCTTACCAGTCCCTTCCTCAAGATCAGTGACCTAGGGACATTTTACTGTTCAGTCGTTCAGCTGTCTGAGAAGAACCGAAGCTGTCAGACACAACAGAGTGGGAGGAATTCTGATGCTGGTGAAGCATTTTCCCACATTTTTCTACAGTTAGAAGCTCAGTTTGCTCAGACAGGCCACAGGCAGCAGTTAGGGGCTTATGTAGATTCATTTCCACTTTTTTTTGTAGCATATTGTCATCTCTCTGCCTTTTCTGATTGTAAGCAACTTGAAATTCTCATGCTAATTCTTTGACTGGCTTAGAATAGAGGCATTTTTGAGTCTGCTTCTTTTCTAGGTTCCCACAAACAGATGTCCTTTATGCTTTATTAGTTTCTTTCTGGGAACTGTGCTGATGAAATGAGTTAGCGATGTGTTGCGTGTTAGCATTGCCATCACGTACAAGTTTATTAGTGTGTGTTATCCACCATGTGCATTGATCCAGGACCACCCTGCAGTACCACAGTTGTTTCTTTTAAAATTAATTCAGAGTTTGTAAAAGGGAACATGGCAAAGACTGCAGAAACATGGAAGGTTTGAAAGGACTGGTGTGAAACAAAAAGGGTAATAAGGAAATAACCGTAGCAATCCAGAGGACAGGAAAAAGGCAGAAAGGTAATTTTTGTCCATGTCTGCAAAATTTCTGAATTCCTTTTCAAAACAAAATTGAATTTTAAGGGTTTCTGGATTATTTTGCTGGTTTGCTTTCATAGTGGATAAAACCCTGTCACTAAAAATTATGTTCCTCCAAGGTCAAAAAACCCATGGTCAAGAGGGTAGGGAGCTGTGTGAGATTATATTCCTGGTCATTTTATCTGATGAAAAGGTTACGTCTCATTATCCTACATGTCATATTCATGCCTTGCTTTTTCCCTTAGTCCCTTATTTTAAGAATAAGTCAGAAGTCTCTCTTGAACTTGAGACAAATCTAAAGAAGAAAATTTGCTGCTGATGAAGTTTGTGAGTAAAAAGCATTTGAATTCTGGCAAAACAGTTAGTTGAAAATTCTCCCTATCTCAGTAAGTCATTGCTTCAGAGCTACATGGAAAAATAAATTGAACCTGTCATTACAGAATTGAAGGAATTAAACAAAGTATATATGTACATAGTGTCATCTTCACTTTATGAGAACTCAAGTCTGATATTCAAACAAGTTGAATATTCACATTTTATAGGTAAATAAAACATAAATGACTTTATATCTGAAAAGTTTACATGAAGAAAGTCTACAAAGTATTTGTGTGTTAGCTGGCACTTGAACAGTCTGGTTCTTACTTGCATTTTGTAACACTTTACCTGCTTATTTGTAATAACATTTCTTCCTTCAGTGTGGAATCACACAATATCCTGAGTTGGAAGGCACCCTCAAGGTCATCAAAGCCCAGCTCCAGGCCCTGCACAGAACTGCCCCAGGAATCCCACCACGGGCCTCAAAGCATTGTCCAGGCACTTCTTGAACTCTGTCAGGCTTGGTGCTGTGACCAAGATCCATTCATTTGAAAAGAAAATTATGTTATATTTTAAAGATGGATTTAATTTAAAAATAAAACAGTGGTTAATGACAATTATATATAAGTGAATCCAAACTCAGTTTTCACCTTTGGTATAAGCTCAAGGACATGACACAACCATGTCTAAGAATTTATTGCTCCTAAACAACAATTGTGTCAAGGACACCTACAAATTTAAATTAGCACACACTGTTAAGTAATTGATTATTACTATGCAGCAGGTTGATTCTTTGCAAGTTTTTGGTATTTTGGGGTATTGTGAGGTCTATAATATTTATTATAGTGGTTGATTCTTGCTATTATATTGAGCAGAAGAAAATATGGAAACTATTCTTTAAAAAGGCATTCCATTTGTTATATTATGCAGAGGCATTCCATTTGTTATATTATCCATAGACACTCTGCAAAAATGTTGATCATGTAATTTACACTCAGAATGAAGCAGGCTTCTGCTATGCTCTTTATGAAGGAATCCTGAGAACACATGGTTCCACCTCACCTTATAGGAGAATCCAAACTCAGAACTAGATAGATTTTATTTATGCTCTTCAACACTATTCATTTTCTTAAGAGGCCTTTCCTACACCATTCACAGTACTCTTTATGTGTATGTATGTGCAGTTAGGCAAAATCTGTGAAGGTTTTATGTTGAGTTTCCCTCCCCCCATTCCCCTGGGGGGAGGGGGGGGAGGCTCGTGTAGATTTAAGATCTGGGACGGGGTCTCCCTGCCCCTGCATCTGCCCTGGTCACATGGAGCCCAGGGCTGCATTTGGTTGGTGGCTTTGTGTCCCCCTGCGAGGGGAACTTGGGAATTGTCTCATGACTTGGAGGGTGTGTGCTGATTCCCCACGAGGCGGACGCCATTAAAGATCTGCTGAAACATCCACAAGATGAGTCTTTCCTGATTCTATCCGCCGACTAAGCTGTCCCCAGGAAGGGGGCAGAAATCGCACCGCAACAGTTTTAGTTAAATGTTGAAATCTTAGGAAACACATATTTCATTATTTTTCTCCAGACACCAATGGCAATGGAAAGATAAAAACCATTTTGGTCATATGTAGCACTGTAAATAATTTGAAGATGGTCACTTAAAGTTGTGGGCATAACAGGTAACACATACTGTGAGTGAAACCATTCTTGTTAATTTCCTAGGATGATCATTACTGACATAATACATGACAGTGCAATTACAATTTTGCATTTATGATGTCTTCCTTATAGTTTGTCACACTATAATTCAAAAGTGCTAAATACATTTATACATGTAAACTAATTTATAGTAAATTCAGTCAAGGAGATTAGGAAAACAAAGATAGGCTTTTTCTTTCCTAGGAAATTTGGCAACAGAAGCTATAACTCAAACGAAAATAGTTATTTCATTCAAAAATTCCTGTAATATCAAAGAGCACTTTAGCCCACAGAAATTAGAGATATTAAACCTAAATCATTGCCTAGGTTTTTGCAATGCAAATTCACTTCTGGTCACATTTTTAAATGGCATATAGCATTTCCTGCAAATTGTATTAGATAAAGTCATGGGCTATTACACTGTTGTCATTCAGCTCATTTTGATGAAAAAGCAATTACTTATGGCAGATTAATGCAAAGACTGGCCATAATCACAGTAGGTTAGGTTGAGAGTTTATTAGAAAAACACAAGCCATTGAAATTAACCCAAATGACCAGCATGTCAGTTCAAAAGAAACATGTGCTTTAATTTGTTAAACTGTAACCTTTGCTATATTAGAAAAATACTTTGACACAAACACTTTACAAATGTCAGCAGAAAATCCATACTCCATTTCTTCACATTGGTTTTGTGACACAGTGTTTGCTGATATTCGTCAAGGGATAAGTTACGATTGATTTCCTTCCACCCTTACTCTTTTCTCTTGTATTATGGGGAATTAAAGGGCAAAAATGACCTGGTTTTTTTTTCCCAGACTATTCATATGGATATGCTACCATAGGTAAACTTAACTGCTGCCTGGAACTTAAAGGTCAACAGAATCTCTCAAAAAAGCTTTCAACAGTAACAGAGAAGGCTAGAGCACCCCAAGACTGAGGAGCAAAAGTAATGCAGAGAACAGGAGAACACATCTGAAAATAACTTGATTTAAAGAATTAGTAATAGTTCTTGCTTTAGGATAGAATCTATCAATTTTCCTAACTCCTTCTATCTATCCTTCTCAAAAACTCTTGCCAGCATAGGATTTAAAGATTATGTTTATAAACTGGAGTTTTGTTCCTCTGCTGAAATAATATTGTCCTTTTGCTAATGCATTTTGATTTGGATGGGAAGGTATGATAAAGACACTTTGGAAGCACCATTAAATCCAGATCCTATGAATGACCCAAGCATAGAAGTTGCTTCATTTCTACTCCTATACTTTAGAACACCTGACCATGAGCTGTTAGTTGACCTGACAAATAAACACACATCTGTTATGACCCACCACAGAGGACAGCCAGCTTAGGTTCTTGTGAATAGATCCCTTGGGGTGGATTACAGTGAAGAGACACCGAATGACTGGTGTTTATATATATATGTTGTGGGTTTATTTTGTAGCAATTTGGTTGCAATGGAAAGAAGCTCTATAGCCACTTTGGTTATTATCTATAGCAATATAGTAATATAAAAGTATAATAATACCTGTTAAGAAAATATATGAAGAAAAGAAAGAAAAAAGAAGAGATAAGAGTAGATAGTGGAGAGAAAAGATATCACTGCCTGTGGATCCAGAGATAAGACTTGGTTGTTGCAATTTTGATGTCTGTTGTTTGAAGTGATGGTCACAGTCTTGATCCATCAGGGGTGGAAGAAACCCATGAAAGAAAAAGGTTCAGTGGAGAATATACGCTCAGATTCAGGTTGGAATGTCCAGGTATCTTCCCTGTGGGGGAATTTTACACTCTCTCATGCAATACTGCGGATCATGCAAGGTTCTCTGGACGAAGGCCCCAGAAATGAATCTGGGGGTGCTTCAGAAGTCTGGGATGGTTCATGACCCCATGACATGATCCCCATTTCTTATGCTGGTATAGTTGAGCCAGTTATACCTTACCAGAAGGGATGGATACCTTAAGGCCTACATGTGAATGTCCCCATTCCTTCCCCAGGGGTGTGGGTGGAGTTTTACACCTGAGCCTCATCCAGAGGGGGATATTGGCATGATAAAAAACATGACCTGCTTCTTATCAGCCTTTTCCCTTATCATACTCAAAACCCATCTTGGTGCTAAATAAAGGTCAGTTTGTCTTGGTCATCCTCCAGTGACAGGTGCTTACCCCTGCTGCACCTGGGCTGCTCTTATGCCGATCAGAAATTTCACCACCACACCCCCAAAAACTCTCCTCCTTCCCTTCAGCTGAGGGGTGAAATCCTGGCCTGAGAAAAGCACTTGCTGCTTGTGCAAATGGATGATTGTTTGAGTCATGAACCTTTAACATTTCAGTCTCTCACAGAACATATATAAATGCATGTATGCACACACATTGTATGTATTTGCATATGTGTATCTATATTTACATATACATCTTAAGTGGCTTACTGTGCTGTTTGAGAAATGTTTTTCTTGGAGAAAGCTTTTAAGAAGCTACAAATGGTTTTGTTGATGCTATATTAAGAAATTGCAATGAAGAAAATTACTGTCTTTCACAGCATAGCAGATACAAACCAACAAAGCATGTATTTTATGCGAATGTGGGTCTTAAATATTTACTTTTTTGTAGTCTCCAAGAAGCAGTACTCAAAATGAATACTCAGAGAATATATCTCAACATAGACACTCCCGGATGTAACTAAGTTTTATCGATCCAAATGGAATTATACCTTATTAATCCAGGACAATTTCCAGAATGCTTACATAAATATTTTGCCTCAAGAATATTTTTCTTTCCTCTATGGAAAAAGATGGGCATTCTGAGCAACAAATGAGGTAGATGGAGAAATACGCTTTTGATCCAAACATGAAAGGAGTAAAATTGTATTTTTTTTAAAGAATAGGCTAACAAAATAATGCCATATATATATCTAAAAGAACTAAGGAGAACCCGGAGCTGGATTGTTCAGAAGGTAGTTATGCTGAGATGTGTTATGTTCTGCAGGATTTGAGGGGAAAGGTGGAAATGATTACTCATTTCTAAAAATTTTCAGAAATTAGTAGCACAGGTTCTGCACTACTCTTTCCCAACATATGAAACTCATGTTAATATGTATATCCCTTACTGATTTCAGAGAAAGCTAAAATCATAGATAGCATTTTTGTACATGATTTAACAAAAGATTTGACTGTGTTGAACACAGACCACAATTAGGAAAGAAAATTTAAAAATTTCTTTCTACTGATGTACACATATTCAAAGAAATGTAGCCTCTAAAGACATCTGCGATGGGATAAACCAAAGACACTCCCACTCCTTGCATGGAATACTTTTTCTATTCAGGAATAAAAGGAAGAAAATATAATGTAATGGATACAGTTTGTAAGGAGTTTAGAGATCATCACAGCCAGTACACTAGTCCAGGTGAGTACTGCACAATTTAATTCACATGGTTTCAGTTAAAAATATATGATCTATTAGTTTTCAAAACCATAAAGATAATAAAAGTTTTATTTGAGACATCACAGTTCTGCATTTTAGCTTTTTGAATGTCATTATTCTCAATGCAAAATGACAAGGAGCTCAACAAAATGAAAAAAGAAAAGAAAAAAATTGTTTCTTTCCTTGCAATAGAAAATGACATAAGAAGTTCCAATGCTCTTTTCAAGAGAGCAATGGACCTTTGTAAAAAGTTTACTTTGGTTGAAAGACCAAGTACCTTAAGTATTTATTTCCTAGGATGTATATTACCATATTGCTTAATAGATGTCAGTGATGTGATACTTGAACCTTTTTGATTAAGCTCCTGTTGAACTTTAGGCTGCATTAATCAACAGTCAGTACAATTAAAATTTTAGATTATTTAAGAAGTCTTCAGAAGTGCAGGCATTATAATATGAGATGATTATTGTCGTTGTTATGAAAGAGTCTGCTAAATCCACTGGGAATGTTCATCAGCATCCTGTAATCAGCAGCTACAGAGAATACTTAATTGCAGTTATTTAGGTGACATGTTGATGCAGTAGTAGTGGTGGTGAAAGCAGAAAAGCTGCATGGATTAACACTGGTAGTCATGTGAGAGGATATTAAAAGGAATCTACATCAATATAGAATGCCTGATTATGTGGCTGTTTATACTAATTTGTCTTACTAATAAATTACAGTGCTCAGCATAAAAGACCATTGGGTTTACATTTTTTCTTATCTTTGATATTTATTCAAAGAAGAAAACATAATGCTGTATTTGATTGTCCAAAGTTAAATGTTCATGGTGTATTTAAGCAGTTTAAAGGATGAACTATACAGAAGAAAATGAAGTACAAATATGAATAATTCTTGTAACGCTAAGACTGTTTTTAACATAATTTTTCTGACTACATTAGGTGTTAAATCTGGTCTGTAAAAAGTTGTGAGTGCACATTTTTGTATATTCATCAGTGTTATGTAGTTAAATTCATACAGCTTAGTGAACATCATTGTTTTGGGCTACTACTTAATTCCTCCTGGACTTGTGATGTTTTAAGAATTAGGCTTGTGAGACAGTGCTAAGTTTGGCTTTAACTTGGGAAATTCTTAAAATTTACATATTGCATACATAAGTGAACAAAATTGTTTATATCCTACTTTCCGTGTAACAAAAATAAATTCTACTCTGATAAATACCAATATCTTACTATCAAATTTGGGCTCCACATGAAACCAGTGCTAAATATACAAAATTGAAGAATATTTTATATTTTTACGTACTTTTCACAATCCTATTTCACTATTAATTCTTATAATGTATACCTTCAATTTTATAATAAACTGTACATGTAGTTAAAAAGGATCTGGCAACTAAATCTGAAATGTCCTGACAGCCATAAATATTAGGACTATTGATTCTCCAGCATGATTTTATGTGTGCATTATGTGACATTATGCAAGATTTCAAAAATTATTGATGCTAAAGTAAGTTGAAACACTGTGGGTGTTATGACCCTCGAGTGCTTTCCTTTATTTTAAACGAAATGTAGATAATTTGTGAGAAAGTTACTGAAATATTAAGCTTTTTCTGGGAGTTTTCCTTAAAGCAAAAAGGTTTCCATTTCATGCAAAGCAAATTATGTTTTTCTATATTTACATATTCAACTCAGTCTCCAGGAGAACTTTTTTCCTCTGCCTTCATATGATTGACTTTATGAAGGTCTTAATCTGCCATCTGCATGCAGACTATCTGAGCATCTGAAACCGAGAATGCACAGTGACATTTTCTCAAAAGGTACTAATTGCATGCAACATATTGCAGGAGAAACAGGGAAAGCTTCAACCTCTCCCTGCCATTTTGAGTATCTAAGGAACTATAATTAGAAAAAGTACCTGAGAAGTTTAATAATTTTGTCTGATCAGAACCTTTAACTCTAGTCTTTACCTCTAGTTTTTTTTTCCATTAAAATACAAATATATAGTAGCTTATTGATTTTACATTGCAGTTCAAATTCAAATTTGTCTTAACTAAAATTAAAATTAAAGTTTTTCTTCCTGTGTAAGCTATTAATGCATGAAAGAATGGGAAAGAGGGAGAGAGCAGGGGATTTATTTCTTTGCTCTATGTGTTCATTCCTTATGCTGAAGAAAAAAACTTAAGAAGGATGGAACAATAAAGGTAGGGTTCATGTGTGTACTGATAGATATGTTTTGTTTCTCTGTCCAAACTGAGAGAGGAAGCTGCCCCATACACCACAGAATCACATAATCACAAAATGACTGTGGTTGGAAGGGACCTCTGGAGGCCATCTGGACCAACTTCATGCTCAAAAAGGATCACCTGGGGGTCAGTTTAAGTCGCTTTTGAATAACTCCAAGGATAACTCCTCATAACCCCTCTGAGCAACCTATGCTAGTGTTCAGCCACCTTCACAGTAAAAAAAATTGTCTCCTGATGTTCAGAGAGAACCTCCAGTATTCAAATTTTGCTCTTTAGCTCTGTAAAGGTATCCTGTCCTGTCACAGGATACCACTGAAAAGGTCCAGGCTCTGTCCTCTTTGCATAGTCCCTTCAGATGTTTATGCATTGATGATATCCGCCAAGGGCTTTCTCTTCCCCAAGCTGAACAGTCCCAATATTCCCACCCTTTCCTCACAGGAGAGATGCTCCTGTCCCTTGATCATCTTTGTGTCCTTTCACTGAATTCTCTCTAGTGTGTCCATGTCTGTTTTATGCTGGGGAGCCCAGAACCAGATGCATTACTCCAAGTGTGGCCTCAGCACTGTGAACGGAGGGGAAGGATCATCCCCCTTGAACTGCTGGCAACACTTCTAATGAAGCCCAGGACACCATTAGGCCTCTGTGCTGCAAGGACACACTGGTAGCTCATGTTCCCCCAGGGTAATTTTTTCTGCCAGACGGGTGGCCTCCAGCATGTATTGGTTCATGGTGGTTTTTCTTCTACGCAAAGGATTTTTTACTTTTCTTGGTGACTTTCATGAGTTTCCTTCCTGTCTGCTAATTTCTCCAGCCTTTTGAGGACCCTCTGGATGGCAGCTCAACCCTCTGGCAAATAAGCAACTCCTCCCAGCTTTGGGTCATTAGCACACTTGCTGAGGGTACACTCTGCTCTTCCATCCCCACCCTAATGAAGATGTTAAACAGGATTTCACCCACTATTAGCCCCTGGGTACACCACTAGTTACTGTTGTCCAGCTAGGCTTTGTGCCACTGATCACCATCCATTTTGTTTATTTTGTAATCCCTTTTTGTCACATCACCAATGACCTTTTCTCAGGGACCCTGTTTGCCATTCCCTCACAGTACTGCTAATTACTCTGTCCCTTTTCCATTATTGTTAGTTTAAATCCCTGATGGTGATAGAACCCAAAACCTCATGGACAGACCTGTCTTATTAATGCTCTTCTCACACTCTTTATTATTGATGTCAGGAGTGAGGAAAACACCACTTGAGCCCTCAGACCCTTGACTACTTGCCCCAGAGCTCTGATAGTGTCTTTTGATACTGTCCACTTTTTCTTTGTTAGTATCTTTTGTGCCCATGTGGAATAAAGTAGGATATAATAGTCAAAGGAATGAACCCAGGCAGGCAACAAACCTTCAGATATTTGATTGGGCCGACAAATGGGTGCCTCTGTCTCTTGCAGCAGGGAGTTACACATACGACTCCTCTTCAAATCTGAGAACAGCTAACCTTTGTGGTGATACTTGAGTGGACAGGTAAGTATACAAAATAAATGAAATTATTCTTAAGGTGTCTTAAAAATTATCTTTGTGTACTGTTATTCCATTTTCTCAATGTATTATGACTTCTTTGTAGTGATACAGAAAATATACTAAACATTTAAAACCAAATATACTAATCCTTTGTCTCTATGGGCTCTCTGACTATGGAATCAATGCTACTGGAGGGTCAGAGCAGAAAAGCAATGTTCTGAGGAGACTCTGTCTAAATCTGTGTATAAGAGAATAAAAGCACTGGGAAAAGGCTGGAACTTTTCATTTATAAGACAGACACAGTATGATTTTCCTGCCAGTTAGGTTAAAGGTAGAGCTCACTGTCAAAAAACATGAACCATTGTTCATTTTTCCACTTGGGAAGAGGGTTTAAAACCACAATTACCATTTCCCACCTGGATATGGAACATTATTCATGGAGAATATATCAATAGGTAGTCTGAAAATGTGACTGGTCAGAGGGAGAAAACCCTCTGTTCCACTTTATTTTTTTTTCTTCCGTTTTGTTTCTCAACTTATTGCAAGGAGGAGGAAACAGATTGTCTCAGCACTGCCATAGATACCACGGAAGGCAAGTTCATTCATTAATTTTAGAAGCTGTGCATCACATACATGGAGGTATTTGGTGAAAAAGCACCCAAATTGCAATGAAGTTTTAGATCATGTAGAGGACCGTGTCCTTCTAGACCAGTGTGAATCCAGGAGACTTCCATTCAGACCAGAAAAAACTCAGCAAGTTCCATCAAAGTCAGACAAACCTGTAGACCTTTCAGATTATATACTGAGCTGGAAAAATCTAAATATCAGTGCTGGGTTCAAGGAGCTTTTTGAAGCCTCCTGCTGTTAGAACAAAAAGTAGAGCACAGGAGTGCAGGAAACTCAGCTATGCTATGATTAAATATTGCAGGAAGTTGTGTTGTTAACCTATGTTTTATTCAACTGGCAGCTATTCATTCTATTGTAGCTAGTGTTGATATTCAACCTATGTTAGTAAATGCAGGTCCTTTCAAGACTATTTTTTTAGAGTGATTTTTTTTCTCTATCTTTTTGCTTTTATTCCATAGTGAAGATAAACCATAAAGTTTCTCTCTATGGTTATTTTAAATGATTGTGCAATTGTAATTTTACAAATAGAGGGCCAGTGGAGACCATTCAAGAACTTAGACTGAATGATATTTTTGTTATAAGACTTCCAGAAAGCATATGAAAACTTGGAGAAATGAGAGCCTTCCACTTCCTTTGACAGTCTTTTGCAATGGCTAACTGGAAATTCCATATTGTACTTTCTGTCTTCACCATGGTTGAATGCTTGCCCAGAGCCTTTTTTGTCTACTTTCCAGCAGTTTCCAAATGACTTTGCTGTTTAGTATGTTTCCGCAGATTTTCTTTCAGTAAATATTACATAATGTAATCATAACGTTAAATTGAGTCTCTGAGACTTTTCATCACCACTTTTATCATCTTTCTCTACTAGTATTATTTAGTTGGGTCTGAAAATGGAAAAAGCCAAACCTACAATGATCAATGCAGAATAAATAAGAGATAGTGATGTACCAAGTACATTTTTAAGGGGAAGCATCACTTCTATAAAACAGAATTAAAATATAATGGACTCTAGATGCTACACAATCATAATGTGTTTACTTTCAAAGCAGAAGACAATCAGACTGAAGAAGAATCCTTTTGAAATGTCTTTAATTCTCCTTTGTAAAATTACTTTGGTAGATATAATCAGCTTGTTGAAGGATGTTAGTCATGGTTGCTTATTCTACCACTATTAACTCCATCTATTCAGAGTGGTTTGTATATTAAACCCACTGTGTATCTGTGCTAATCAAATATCTGATCATACATTAACAAGTTGATACTTGATTATGATTTTTGATAAGCTAATGTCCAAAACGTGCTAAATTCACATTTTTTAGTACTGAGGCTGGATATTTAACTCTGCATTAAACCACAGGTATTCCCCCAAATTCTTCAAAGGCAGGCTTTTAGATTTGTATTTTTGTTTAGGTTCAGATATATTGCATCTTCTCAAGAATCATAAATAAAGACTGTTGTCAAACTATATAAATTGTTGCCATTGGTCCCATTAGGTATTTCATAGTGTAATCAAATGTTCTGAGACAGCGCTATGTTAATTTAGTAGATTCCCCTGTATATACACACTACAGACATACAACTATTTTGTATTTGTTTTTTAATTCTTTCTCTGTGGCCATGATCCAATAGAGAAAAAAGAAGAAATGTATGCACACAAAAGCAGTGGAACTCTGTGGAACTTCAGTAACACTACCTACATGGAACAAGCTTAATCAAATTGAATAAAGTGTGAAATATAAATTATTTTTTATAATTCTTTTATTTTCATTCTGCCTTACAGATATGGTCAGGGTGACTCAGTGATTACAAAGATGTTTATTGTATTACCACTTCTTTTGGCTCTTTTAATGCTATTTTTCAGCCTTAGGGAGACCATGTCTGTCAAACGAGAGGCAGAATTTGATGCTCACCTCATTACTCTGAAGAGAGAGTTTTTGAGGGAGGACCAGCAAACAAAATACCACAAATCCTACCCTGTACGCCTTCTGAGCTTCAGCTGAACCTACAGCCTCTACCACATTTCTACCCCCAGTCTCTTTGACTAGCTCTCTAAGGATATCATTAAAAGTACTGGATACTGTGTATAGAAAAGTGAAAAAGCATAAGATGCAGCCTGCAGTAGGCTGTATGCCTTATTTATATAATAAACCAAGTTCAATGACGTGATATGACATGGGCCTGCGAAGAGCATCTGCAGTCACACAAATAATAAAAGTAATTTAGAAATCCAGTGTTTTAAGAGTAGATGGAATGTAGGTGTCAACAGCTCCTAACAGTTATCTGTACAATGCAGACTATTAAAAGTTTACAGAAAACTCTTTGACTTTTTTTAATTAAGAAATATTCTGTAGAAGGTAATGACTGAGTCACAGCTCCAGTCAAAGGAAAAGACTGATGGCTGATGGCATCAAGTATGCACACCACAGAAGAACTTGTCAGTATGCAAATGACAAAAGCGTGTTAGCAAGCAGTAGTTTTTGTCCTTTCAAATACTACACCATTATGTCAGAATTACAGGAATCCAAACTTACAGGAGGACAATCTGTTCCCATTCATTAAATTTAATTGTTAAAGGCATCTTGGTCAAACATGCTGGCCCTGTTGAAATCAGTGGTTCAACTCCTGCCTTTAATTCTTAGTTCACTAGGAAATTTGGTTTTGTAATAAATACAAAACCTTCTTTCTAAATTAAGAATTTGAAAAATTTGTTTGTGCTTGCCTTTATGTAGCTGTATCACTTTCAGCTTTTGGCTACAACAGATTGTGCATTATGAAAAAATTCAAATCAGGTCAGCCATTGCACAAAAATGCATACCAATATAACTTGGAATGGGGAGAGTTAAGTAGTGGCATAAATACTGGTATCGTTTTCTAAAATTTGTCAATGGTACTTTCCTCAGTAGCAAAAAACAATAGCACTAAGGTTAATGACCTTGTTAGATAAAAATTTTATTTGTAATAGTACTTGATGAATATGTTGATTTTCATGCCAAGCATGTCAAATAGAGTGAGATTAATCTAGTATTACTTTAAGCTTCTAGAATCTAAATCTCTTAACCTAAATTAGTTGTTTAGGCTGTCTCTGAAATCAACACTGAAAGACTTTAGGGGGCAATTCACTTTATCCTATGATAAATATATAAAAGAAAAATAGGTAGTATTCTCTGGAGGAGCCTATCTGTCTAGGCTGGAGCAAATTCCTAAAGACATACTAACTACAGTTATCACAATTTCATTAAATTCATCTAAAACGGTATTGAGTTTGAGTGGCAAGGTTTTAGTGGCAGGGGACTATGGGCGTGGCTCCCTTAAGAAGCTGCTAGAAGTTTCCTCTATGTCCAACAGAGCCAACACCAGCCAGTTCCAAGATGGACCTGCTGCTGGCCAAGGTCAGGCCCCAGATTTAAGAAGGAGGGAAAAACATGTGCAGCAGAAATTGCAGCTGGAGAAGAGAAGAGTCAGAATATGTGAGAGGAAGAGCTCTGCAAACACCAAGGTCAGTGAACTAGGAGAGAGAGAAGGTGATCCGGGTGCTGGAGCAGAGATTCACCTGCAGCCCCTACTGCAGANATTGTTAAAGGCATCTTGGTCAAACATGCTGGCCCTGTTGAAATCAGTGGTTCAACTCCTGCCTTTAATTCTTAGTTCACTAGGAAATTTGGTTTTGTAATAAATACAAAACCTTCTTTCTAAATTAAGAATTTGAAAAATTTGTTTGTGCTTGCCTTTATGTAGCTGTATCACTTTCAGCTTTTGGCTACAACAGATTGTGCATTATGAAAAAATTCAAATCAGGTCAGCCATTGCACAAAAATGCATACCAATATAACTTGGAATGGGGAGAGTTAAGTAGTGGCATAAATACTGGTATCGTTTTCTAAAATTTGTCAATGGTACTTTCCTCAGTAGCAAAAAACAATAGCACTAAGGTTAATGACCTTGTTAGATAAAAATTTTATTTGTAATAGTACTTGATGAATATGTTGATTTTCATGCCAAGCATGTCAAATAGAGTGAGATTAATCTAGTATTACTTTAAGCTTCTAGAATCTAAATCTCTTAACCTAAATTAGTTGTTTAGGCTGTCTCTGAAATCAACACTGAAAGACTTTAGGGGGCAATTCACTTTATCCTATGATAAATATATAAAAGAAAAATAGGTAGTATTCTCTGGAGGAGCCTATCTGTCTAGGCTGGAGCAAATTCCTAAAGACATACTAACTACAGTTATCACAATTTCATTAAATTCATCTAAAACGGTATTGAGTTTGAGTGGCAAGGTTTTAGTGGCAGGGGACTATGGGCGTGGCTCCCTTAAGAAGCTGCTAGAAGTTTCCTCTATGTCCAACAGAGCCAACACCAGCCAGTTCCAAGATGGACCTGCTGCTGGCCAAGGTCAGGCCCCAGATTTAAGAAGGAGGGAAAAACATGTGCAGCAGAAATTGCAGCTGGAGAAGAGAAGAGTCAGAATATATGAGAGGAAGAGCTCTGCAAACACCAAGGTCAGTGAACTAGGAGAGAGAGAAGGTGATCCGGGTGCTGGAGCAGAGATTCACCTGCAGCCCCTACTGCAGACCATGTTGAGGCAGGATGCCCCCTTACAGCCCATGGAGGACCCCATGCCTAAGCAAGTGGGTGCCTGAAGAAGGCTGTGATGTGATGGGAAGCCTATGCTGGAGCAGGCTTCTGGCAGGACCTGTGGAGCAGTGGGAAGAGAAGCCCAAACTGGAGCAGGTTTGCTGACGGGACTTGTGACTCGGCAGGGAACCCACACTGGAGCAGCCTGTTCCCAAAGGACTGCACCCTGTGGAAGTGGCCTGTGCCGGAGTAATTAATGAAGAACTGCAGCCTGTGGGAAGGGCTCACATTGGAGAAGTTCATAAAGGGCTGTCTTTTGTGTGAGGGATCCCATGCTGGAGCAGGGCAAGAGTGTGAGGAGTCCTTCCCCTCAGGACAAAGGAAAGGCAGAGGCAATGTGTGATGAACTGACCACAGTCCCCATTCCCCATCCCCTTCAACTGCTGGTGGGGAGAAGGGAGAGAATTTGGGAGTGAAATTAAGCCCAGACAGAAGGCGGGGTGGAGGAAAGACGTTTATAAGATTTCGTTTTATTTATCATTATTTAACTCTAATTTGACTGGCAATAAATGAAGCTATTTTTCTCCAAGTTGAAACTGTTTTGCCCATGATGGTGGCTGATGAATGATATTTCCCTGCCTTTATCTTGACCCATGAACCTTTTGTTATATTTTCTCTCCCATGTCCAGATAAGGAGGGGAGAGATGGAGCAGCTTGGGAGGACACCTGATGTCCAGCCAAGGTCAATCCACTACAATAACTAATTTCTCATGGATTCTGTAAAAATAGAGATGTTTTCCATACTGTTTCATTGGCCTGTCAGGTATGCATACACATTTGATATTGAGAGTGAAATGTGCCCATAGGTTGGAACATCTGATTTTATAGATCAGTATTACCAGAGTGAGCTTTTTGTGACAAGCTATTAATCTCTGAAAGACTTTCTCCAAATGCAGAGAGATACTTTCAGTGACAATTGTTATATTGTTCAAAATCTTACTCAGACAGAAAATAGGATGTTGTCAGACATTTAACAGATTTTGACTCCACAAGCAAAGTTATAGTAAATGTCCTGTATGATGCAGAAGGCTGGACTACTGAAATTAAAATCACTGGTATTTATTATTCTCATGCTCAATATGACATTGCAGAAGAGAATGCTGTTCTACTGGGACACCTCATCACAACCTTTTAATACTTAGAGGGGGTGTTTAAGAAAGATGGGGACTGACTTTTTCATAGGGCTTGTAGTGATAGGACAAGGGGTTAATGGCTTTAAACTAAAAGAGGGTAGATTCAGACTAGGTATAAAGAATAATTTTTTTATGATGAGGGTGGTGAGACACTGGAACAGGTTTCCCAGAGAGTTGGTAGATGTCCCATCCCTGGGAACATTCAAGGTCAAGTTGGACAGGGCTTTGTTCTATCCGGTCTAGTTGAAGTTGTACGCACTTTAGGGATTTTGGACTACGTGGTCTCTGAAAGTCCCTTTTATTCCAAAGCATTCTATGATTCTGGGAGTCATTCCCGTTTTAATATTTAATGCAATCTTCAAATCTGAGAAATTCCAGGAAGAGAAGGCTCATATTTGTATGGTAACCAGATATCACTACTATTAAAGGCTCAATCTCACCCTAGGTTGATTGCGCTAAGTAGTAAGAGCTGAATCTGCATTTCAGCTGGCTAATGTTAAGGAATCTAAGCCAGTCGTTACTGATATGAAGACAGAGGTACCCCTCCAGAAGGTGATTCATCTTGCCTATGCTGGACTGCTGGACTTTCAGCTCATTCCTAAATCTCAATCCATTGCCTGAAATGGATGCCATTATCCACTGAGCAGGGCATAGTTGTGATAGAATGGGCAACAAAAAAATGCTTTATTAGTATGTGGGATGTTATCAATATTTTCTTATAACTTCAAAGAGACAAGCTTTGGAATGGAACAGCCATTAATTTTTCTGTTTTCTTCACTGATACTTGGAATATTTTAAGTCAAAAAAGAAATATCACAGAAGAGTCATCTCTGAAATATGCTTGCTCAAAATATAGTATTTGGTCTATCCTGTCAAACTCTGGGAGAAACTGGTGTCTAGGAAAAAAGAGTCATTAACTTCTTTCATTCCTAAAGGAGAAAACAAGAAATACTGAATGTAATAGTACTTTGAACTAGAATCTTTTCAAAGGGGTAATCTCCAGAGGTCTTCTCTATGTTTACTAGCCCTGCTTTAAAAGGTTAATTACGTCCAAGTGTATGCTTTTATTTCTATGTCCTCATGTAAAAAGAATGAAAACATTCTTACAAGATCTGAGTCCTGAGCTGGCACCTTGATTTCTCGATGAGTAGAGATACCTAAATAATATAAATATATATTATTTATATATGTGTATAATAAATATTATATATAAAAATATATAATTTTCAAACAGATTTGTTACTGTAACTGGTCTTATTTGGTACATGATGAACAAGATAGATTTCAGTTATTTTCTACACAGTAAAAGTAAGTGATAAAGGTTTAAAATTTTTGCATGGACTTTGTGTAGATGAACCAAGAAAATTTACTTTAGCATGTCTAGGATTGCTAATTAAGTTTAAGCCTTTAGGTAGAATAATTGAAGTCTCAATCATTCAAAATGACTAAAAAAAATATGAACTTGCACTGAGACATGTACATGTAAACACAGAAAGGACACATTTTATTTTTAAACCAACCATTTTGTCAGTCCAGCTATGTAGCAAACTATTTACTTAAAATTTAGCCATAGATTTGAGGTGCTTACAGTCAGAAAATTTTACTGGGATTCATGTTGGAACTGAGACATTCGGTTTTGATTTATTGATATTGTAGAAGTATGCTACAGTTAGTTAAACACATCTCTTTCCAGCTTTTGAGGTAGCCTCATGTATCCCAGAAAGCCTCTAGAGCCTCTAGAGTCCTTTTCGGGAGGATGTGGATCTCATATCAGCCCTGTGCCGTATCTGCCAGGTTTGTGATGATGTTGCATATCCAAGGGTATCTCAGATGGCACCAGATATGTACTTTTAGGCATACTCATGATTTAAGATTTATGTTCTAGTTGTCAGGTGTTTAAACTAGATGCTCAATAGTTCATACAAACCACGATACTCAGAAGACAACTGCACTGGCAGGCCACTCGCTGTTTACTGCAGAGGCAATAGACTGTAGCCTAAGAACAGGCAAGGAGCACCCCTACATATACACATATATACTTGCATGTCCTGAACTTGAACTGCATCTAGACTTTACAGATGCAACTTCACTATGTGGAAAAGAAACTCTGAACACTGTAAGGTGCAGTGGCAGAGAACATGAGATTTCACCATTCGTAAGGCTAACCAGGAAAGCATAATGATTCTCTACTGTTCTAATGGAACCCCTGCTTAGAGCAGTTTCAGTGCTAAGAGTATTATTACTCAGAACATTCAAACCTTCGGTCTTATCATCAATTGCTCATAAAAGTAATCAAGACAAGAAATTGTATGTAATCTGATAAATTTGTCAGATGCTTTCAATTCGCAAGATTTTTTCCACTGAACTGTTAAAATAATCTATTGTAGCATTTACAATACCAATATATACCTATTTTTATGGTGTTTGAAAAATCAATATATTTGCTGAAATAAGTGTTTAAAGCCTTACAGGCTAAATAATAGTTTAGAGTTTTTTATAAATATAAAACATACACTACAATGAATAATGACTCTGTTTG
>WEIT01023432.1:29728-67690 GCA_013389985.1 Dryoscopus gambensis | reverse complement strand
AAAAACATTTTTTGACTGAGGAACTGTCTAAGGATTAAGCAAGATGGATCAAAGGAGTTTACTACAGCAATCCATTTTGAGGAAAAATTCAAGAAGCATCTGATGGATAAATTTAACAAAATGAAAAAAATATTCAGAATAACATGAATCAGAAAGACCATACGCACAACTCTTAAAGGTCACTACTGTTTGCTTACATAAAAGGGAAGAGGTGAGCATGTAAGTGACCTGACAATCAGCCCCTACTTACCTTGGGATTCTGGTCCACAGCTTTTTTCATGTTCTTCAGAAGATGGTTGTTTGGGCCACCTTCCTTCTCATTAACGTAAACTATTCTATCAAGATCGGGAAAATTTCGGTTTAGATCTATCCCTTGGGCATTGCTTCGACCAACAAACCAGTCTTTAAGTTCACCAGGCTAAATGAGGAAAGGGAACAGAAAGAGAAGGGAGGTGAGTAGATTCAGGAGATTACATATCAAGTTTTATATGAGTATGTCTATTTCTCATGTGCCTGAGAATAAGAAGGGATCATGTNGACTTGGCCTTTCCCCATTGCCTCGTGCTCTGACTGTGAATTACAAATCTCACTGTAACGAGACTCAGCATCTGTAGATTTATCTGCCAGCCGCAAGGAATGTTTGCACTTGTTTCAAAATTCCTTTAAATAACTCCGGGGTAAAGAAGGTCATTAATATTTACTTGAATATTTTAGTTTTATTGTGTCTGTCAGCCTTGTTCACCGAAATGGTAGCACTGAGAATTTTTGTAAAATTATTTATTTAAATGGATTCTCTAAAATAAGTTCTGAATTTCATTGAGAAAATGCCTTTAGAATGCAGTTTTCCCTAGATTCCCTCTGTAAGCTTTGAGTACTCTTTAACGTAGGTTTAGTTTGGTTACTGGTTTTAGTCCTGGGGTATACTGAATTTACTGTCACACTCTGTGTGCAGGATCAAGATACTTCTGAATTAGAACAGCAGTACTAAATCAAATCTTGTTATAAATCATATTTAAACTGTAAGGCAACCATATAAAAGTAGGTCTACTTTGGCTAAGGAGCAAAAGTTTCAAATAATATTACAGAACCTCTACAGAGAGATTTCAAAGCAGTAAAATGCTAAACCAATCTGAGGACAGCTTCTGCTTCACTGCCACGAGAGGGAGATGTACGACTGAATAGAAAGAGCCTGTGCCGTTTGTCTTTTTTTTTTTAAGACTTCATGAGAATCAGTGTAATAAATATTTTAATAAGGTTTTATTTATTTAATCATAAATGGTCACATGAGAACTTTCAACATTTCAATATTAATTCAAAAAATACATATACCTTGTAAGCAAGGAAGTTCTTATTTTTGCTTATAAAAAAATACACACCAGGATCTTTGTAACAGGGTTACTATTTGACTTCCATTTGCTAATTATGCATGAATGAATTATAGGTTTCTTGACTGAGTCATCACCCTAAAATGCATACTAAATTTTCTTGACTAATACCTTAATTAAGGTATCTCATGCATGAAATTAGGAATCAAAGTTATCCATATTAAAAAGATGGCTCACAAAGTTTGTTCTTTTGAGACCAAGCTCTGATGAGCATGAATAATTTTTGTAAGTGTATTTGCATGGGAATATCCTTAAAGAAAACAAACTTCCCTTTTCTAGCACTTTTGCAGCGTGTTACTAGAAGTTACTTGTTTAGGCAGCAGTCCAGTCAGTGAACTTAGATAAAAATACGCACGAAACATAATCATTATATTTTAAAATCGCAACAGAGAAGGCTACTTGTTGAAAAGTCAAGCATAAAATCCTCCTTGTTAAACATCACAAGCCTACTGTACTATTAGGAAACACTTTGGTTTTGTTGTTCCATTCAACAATCACCACCAAGAGCCCAGGTATCTGTAAAACTGTTAGTCCAAGTGCCATTATGATAAGGCTGACAGACACTGATAACTGTTCCTATACACACAGCCTTACAAACCTGGGATGCTGCCTTCTCAAAGCCATCTGGGTTCAAAGATGGCATGATATGGATACGTGTGCTGTGGATCAAGTTGATAATAGTATCATTTCCTTTCTGGTATTCGTTACACAAGTACTGCGCCAAGAAGATGAGTAACTCCCTTCCAACAGCTTCATTCCCATGCATATTCCCAACATATTTAAATTCTGGCTCTCCTGCAAGAAAAAGGAAGAACATGTCTTAGAACAACATATAAAAATCACCCATGGACTGGATCACACAGCACACCTGAGATGTGGTATGACTGTTACTACAACTGGGCATGGTATTCCCAGGAAGCTTCAAACCTCCTTCAGAAAAGTGGATTTAGGGCTTTTTTTAAACTCTGGCTTAACAACTGCTAATTAATATTCAGCTGTTTGCCAAAGGCAGAGCAAGGAGAATAGAGGACTACACAGTGTGCCAAAATAAAGGCTAAGCACCAACATTAACATTACTACTAATGCAGTTGATGCATCAATACAACAAAAGCGTGCCTTGATTACGTAGTTTTAAAATATATAAACTGACACTAACAGAGCTTCTTATCTTTAATGTTCTCTCCAAGATTAGGTTAAGCTTATTGCACTACACATGCATTAAACTGCAACTCTTTCATGAAAGCAATGCCAGTGAACAGCTGTTGATCACAGTGATCTGAGAAATCTTACTCAGCAGGTGTTTTGGATATTCAGCTCAGACTTTATGAACGAAGTGCAACAACCTAACTCAAAAAATCAATCATTTCCATTTAACAGTCTAATAAACAGAATTAAATAGATGCTTAAATATTCCACATGTATCTAAAATCTATATTGAATGTTTATGCAGATATTTAACATAAATTTTATACATATCACATAGTCATACAATGCACAGAGTAAATGTATAATATATATTCAATATATATTCTCTGTACAAAAAAGCCATCCAATATTCCCAACTGCTAAATAGTCTCATTCTCATGACCATGGACACTAAAACCACATAAGATATGTCTTATGAAGCAGTAGAGGATTGACCTTTTAAAAGACTACATTTTGGGCCCTCATTTCAGAGTTTTTAGTGTACATGTAAATAACTGAATGAGATTAAGAGGAGTGTCCTGGAACTACAACGAGGAATATGCTATTTTCTAGGCTGAAGCTCCTTTTCCCTTAAGCTTTCCTTTTAAAATGCAGTTCTGCTGTAACTGCTTTAATCAAACATTCAGCTAATTATAGGCCTTGAATAGTCTTCAACCACACTTTGTGATAGCCTTTAGCACTATTAGAGGGGCAAATTCAAGCCAGGAAAAGTGTTACACAAACAAGACCTAAGCAATTGCTAATCAAGCAGGCAGCTGTATCTGCTTATGACCCCTCAGTCCGTGCTTGTTAACCTTAATCCAGTGATAAGATGCTAGCAGACACAGTACTATTAATACCATGACTTCCTTTCCTTCCAGCTAAATTGGTTTCATAAATATGGATTCATCCCTGAAATGTTTTGCCAGATAGGTTTAAAAGTCTTCTAATTTGAGTGAAACAGTTTCATTTTATCTGACAGACACAATGCCATTAATGTGTCTAAACCCCTCCATTTCCTCTTCTGGCACTGAGATCCTATTTACTATTTCTTCCTATTGGCTAATACCAGAGAATGCAAGAGGTTTAATCATCAAGAGTAATCAGACCACGCAATCAACCTGATCCCAGGAAAACAGATGGATGGATACTATATAATGAAATACACAGCACTGCACATCACATGTACTCAGAATACTCACACACATGTATATTGGCATGTTACTTATGGGGAAAAAGCGTCACAAACTAACAAGCTAAATAGTTACTTCCTTAAATATGAACATGGCTGCATATTGCACCTGCGCTTTTCCTTAGGACACACCTAAGGAAGCCTGAAGGAGAAAGATTTTCTTCTGATTCCCGGACTTGTGCGTTAATCTCCCACCTTTCTCACCCACTGGAATTTTACAGGCCTGGTTCAAATGAGTGAAGAGAAACATATGTTTCACATAGGGTATTACTTGGCCTTCCCCCCAAAGAATCGTGAACAGTGTTTAGGAGGGTTCATGGAAAGTCACACAGGGTCCACAGTGTGCCAAGACTACAGCCTTCTGAAGTGTATCTTCAGTGGTAATGACCCATCCCAAATGAGCCAGGAAGGGGTAACGAGTCACTGGAAATATAGAAAGTGTTTCCTATGAAAAGTAATTGAAGAGGTCAGCCCCATTTTCCTTAGGTCAAATACACCAATCATCATGTCACGGAGGACTTGCTCAGGAGAAAAGTACTTCCCAACACCACAAACAGGGGAGTGATTTTCAGTGAAAGGGAACAAGACAGTTTCTGGAGCAATAAAGAAAAATTACATAATTCATAACACAAATTGTGAAACCAGTTAGAATCCTCTTAGCACCGAGGTGTCAGCACAACTCCCAAGTTTTGCTAGCAAGTCAAGAGTTAAAGAAACTATCTAAAAGCAAGTGCAAAAAGAATGAAAAGGGAAAGGTAACAGAGAGCCGAATAACAGCCCTGCTTCAAAATGTAAATTCTGTGTTTATATTTTAGCTCCCTTGGGCATTCTCTTACCCCTGTCTCTGAAGCAAAGAAACCCATCTCCTATCCATCCTCTGGCTGCAGAGAACAAGGCTGCCTGGTCCACACCTGTCCACACATCTGTCAGCTCCCAGCCCTACCCATTTTCTTAATTCTAGCCACAACCACCAAAGATATACTGGGTTTCTGCTCAATGTAAGTGTTGAATTTCATACTGTATCCAAAAATCTTAGGAAAACTCATTCATTTCATCAGCGCCAGCATTCCATGCCTGCACCAGAAAGAACCAGCTGCTGCTGCTGCTGCTCCTCCTCCACTGCATGGGCTAACAGATACCTCAAAAGCCAAGGATGCCAGCCATCAGGTCACTCAGCCTTAGCACTTTATGAGTTCCCTGGTCTATTCATAGAGTATGTCCTGCCACACCATTTCTACAAGTTTCAGCCTTCTCTGGAAAACAGCCCAGCCCATGGAGAGAACAACCCCTGGGTCGCCTGTTGCCAGCATGCTACTTAGCCAGAGGAAGAGCTGCTCTTCCCATTAATCCTTCATGAGCCATTTAATGCAGACTGTAATCACCCTTCGTAAGGTTCTGAACGGCAATTGACTCAGAGAATTTTTAATTTTTTTAATTAAAAGACTCTGTAAATGTCAATTTGATGAAGAACTTTTAAACAGTGTCTTCAAACCAGTAGAAAAACTCTGTTCCACTGCCGAACTGGAAGTGGCTTTAAAGAAGAAGCAGCTTGAAGAAATAATAACTGCCTTTCCTCATTTATTTGACCCCCACAGAAAAAAGTAAAATTGTTTTCATGGATTCCCAGGGCCTCAGCTAAAATAAACACAAAGGAACATTTACATTGTCTGAATATTTAAAATTCTTCTTTAATGAATTTTATTAATTTTCTGATGATGCATCTTGACAAGTGATAGCCTGTCATTCACAATAGCAAAAGTGTCTTGCAAACAATGTATGGCATTTATAAATGCTTACGCCTAATTTCAGTTCAGATCTAGAGGTTTGTGATAAGGAATGAATGAGTGAATTCTAGCAGAAGAAATGAAATGCAGTAATCAAGTTTATAAATATCTTAGTATCTCTGGTGAAACCTAAGCCATCACATCATTATGGCTTTTAGAAGGCTTTTACATCCCTCTTAGACAGACTATGTGTGGTACATTCATTACAACCTGATAAACAATTGAGGAAAAAAAGTATTTTAAAATGTCATGCTTTTCTGATGCCTGGCAAACATTGTGAATGTCACTATTCACTTCTGCAGTTACTGTCAGCAAAGGTCTTCCACAGTTTCCTAGGAACAGCTTGTACATCATTAATGCTTGACAGGTCATCCAATTAACAGTGACTAACCACTGCCATTTGCAGGTCAGGCTGTATTTGTACAGTAAAGACAGTAATTTTCTAAAACATAGGGACAAAAAGTTTAGTGCCTCCTAATTATATATGCTACGAGTCAAGGCAACATCATGCCACTAGCCATGTTCTAATGGCAAGCAGTTAGCCTTAAAATGTACAGTATTTCACTCATGGAACTGAAAGCCATATGGGAGAAAAACAAGTCCTGGGAAGTTTAAATGCTTAAGGAAATTATTTGCAAACCAGCCTCAAATATCCTTAAAAATCGAGTCCTTCTGCTTTCCTGTATTTCTTATGGAAAAGCCAACAACATTCCTGAAATAACAGATTTAGTGCTTCTGATTACTTACAGTTGCTTGTCATTTTTAATATTGCAACCAGCAAACTTCTCTTGTAGATAAATGGCAGAAAAAACCTCAGAACCCTTGCTGGCAAAAAATTAATTCATTAAATGTTATTGAAGACTTTCTTATGCTACAAATTTTTATTACTATTTCAAAGAGAAAAAAATTATCAGGAGATCAACTACAAGGAAAACCAAAGATTATAAAACGGGTTTCTCCTTCGAATATGAAAAAAAAAAGAGAGGAAAAGAAGAAAATAAATGAAGATGCAAGATAGAAAAGTGAACGAATTAGAAAATTTATATTTCCAATGCCCTGTAAACTAAATGTCTTGAACCTGCCTCAAAACAGCATTTCAATGGAAATGTTAATCTCCACAATTTGTGCAAAAATGGCATTGAAAGACAGATCCACAATGCAGTATTTGTTTCTAAATCATTGGATATGCCTTACGTAATGTTGGGACAACATTTACTAAGACTATTGGTCTAACCTTGCTGAAAGAGAAACTACTGGAAGTTTCACAGGTGGCTTACATGAAAGCAGAAACAGGTCAAAAGTCAACACCAAAGATTTCTGAAAAAACTAGTATTTCCCTTTCTTTCCATTAACTGGAAGAAAACAAAACAAAAAGAAAATCAAGTATCTTCTGGTAATCTCTTGCTTTAAAAAAAGCACATGCACTTTTCACAGCTATGATTTAAAATCAGTTTCAAGCTCTTTTTGGAAATTTTCATAATTACTTGAACACTACTGCTTAAAATCAAAGTTAACAATAAATTCTGTACAACACATTAAACTTGGAGTGAAAGCTCACAAGCAGCAGCTGTTTCTGCTGGCCTTGGCATGTACAAATTAAGATGCGATCTCCATTCTACTGAGTACAAAGTGTGTCAGTTGGGCTTCAAACTAGGATCTTACGTGCCTTTGCATTGGAAATTAAATCCTCCAGACAGATTACCTCATGCCAAAGACAGCTATTTCCACCAGAAAAGTTCTGGATGACTCAGAGCTTTCTTCAGGTTTCCAACAGCCCACTCTCACCCCGGCAGCTACAGGACTTGGCACAGCCTCCCACAAAAAGTGGGCAAGGCATCTGCTCGGCTCCTGCAGTCCCCACCTACAACTCTTTTCTGGCACATCCCTGTGATCTTTTCACAATATGCTGCACTTACACTGAAGTGTTGCACAATGTAGCACTGCATCCAGCATTTTGGGAAAAGCCCACCTGCTTTACCACAGAATACAACAATTTTTGCCTACTAGATTGGTGTTACTGCACACAAACTGGTGGTTCTATCCAGTAGAAGTGGTGATGATTCTTTAAATCATAGCAAATCATTTGTAAAGCAAAACAAGTTTACTTATTTAATCAAACCGTTTTAACTTAATAAGAAACACTGAAATGTGATATGCACAAACCCCTCATTTTTTGGAAATGTGTTAAAAAGGCCCCTCAAATTCAAAGCAGATTTTAAAAATCGTCAGAAATTTAGAAGCAACAAATAACCTTCTATATATACACCTGGATTAACCAAATTAGTTTCACAACAAATTGGATTTTTCTTGCCCCAAGAAAGCTAAAAAGGACTTTGCATTTACAGAATTCACTAGTGGTACAGCCACAAGTACTGTTAGCTCAGCACTGAAGATGAGGTTCCTAAGAAACCAAACACGAAACTGGTTTTCACCCTTACCAATCTGTGAACCAACCTTACCAGTCCGTCGCAGAGTATGAAACAGGTTTTCTTACCTACCAGTTTTTGCCCTCCCTGCTAGGAAGAAACACAGACCAAAACATACCCTGACGCTCTTTGTAAATGGCACTGGTGCTACAGAGATGTCATGAGTAACTCTCTGTACACTGTGATGCTGGCTGTGGGCTGTGGGATTCATCTCTTCCACTGTGCTCAGTTGGAGAGGAGGATTTTCCATTAATAACAAGTGAATTTTCATTTCAAAAGCACTCACTGTATCCCTCAAGTTTTGGTTAGCAGATAAAGCAAAGATTTTTTTTATTTTCACTCAACCAATTTATCATTGAAATAAACCAAATTATGAGAAAGTTGATACATAATTTAGACGTGTATTCATGATGGTTCCTCATCAGGTTCACTTTAATAAGCTTTCTCTCTTCAGCAAACTCTAGAATGAGCTTTTTCACTTCAGCTACGAAGGTACTTGCCAGCTATCAGAGCACTTCAAAAGGACCGAGCTCAACTATCTCATTCCTTTTGCATGTAACAAATATACGGAAAAGTTCAAAGCTAAACTAGTTCAAACGCCTGCTGCCAGCAGGAGACACATTTGGGCTCTGCTTTTCCTCATTCTCATTTCGTGAAGAGAAGAAATAAAAATCAAGAAAAAAACCATTTATATCTAGATTCCAGGCTGTAAAGTCAAAGAAAAAATTTCTGTCTCAAGGATGTTCTAGGTCCTTGGGAAATATACTTTCTCTGCTTAAGAGAAATAAGAAGTAAATAGTAGTAAGCCTCTAGACTTGCTTCCTGAGTTCCCAGGAGCCTTTCTGAGGCATCGCAGTGGCACTTGTTACTCCACCAAGGCTCCTGGTACTGGATGTTCCTTCTTGATTGGTAACTGGAACATTCTTTTATTCCACTGCTATTTTGTCACAATCTGACACTGTGAAAAACCTGTGGGCTGCAGATCTGTGATTCAGGCAGATGATGCTGAAGTGGTCATTGCTAACGGAGGGAAAGGGATGAAATTTCCTCATAAATGTATCCTGGCGACAAGTCCCTTGTGTAGACAGCATGGTACAGAATAAGAGTTCCTTTTGCACTGGCATATCTATTCAGCTTCCCTTGCTTAGATGAGCCCTAATATTTACTGATCTTAGCTTCTGTGATTACTGGCCATGGAGTTTACAGGAAATGTTATAAAGTGACCTGTTATAAAAATGACAGTAAGAAGGACAAAGGCAAAATGCACAAGTTAATAATGTTTTTAATTTGCTCCTATGTGGAAAAACATATTAAAAATTGACATGTGATGACTAACAGGGGATGTAATTTACATCAGAACACAACTAACCTGTTTTATGTCAATATCCTCAGAACCCAACAAATATCCAGCTAGCTTCTTTTAGTCTTAAAAATTATTTTGCTATCACCCTTTTGATATCAATAATTTTTAACAACAGAGTTCTGTCATTTTAGATGCTAGGGGGGTTATTGGTTGCTTTTTGTGTTGGATTTTTTTTTCCCCAGAAAAAATACATCTGCATTGTAGGCATAAAAACCTGGCAAACTCTGTGAAACCCTGATAGGAAAGTGCCTGATTTTAGCAGCTAATACTCTCTCAAGTTTCTACATTTAATATACGAAGCCTATGTGATAACCAGCAGTAAATCTCAATAGTACTTGTGCTTCAGAGAGCAGTGGTTAAATCATGTCAGTATCAAGCAAAAGAAAATAAAGGTTAAATGGGTAGAGAGTGATCAACATTAGTAGAGCAACACTACATATCCAAACGTTGCAACATTGGCTTCAGCAAATTTCAATGTTATGTAAAAATTTTAAATAAAAATTGTTATTGTACCTTAGTAATTTATTTATAGTCAGGTAGACATGCAGACCTGTATGCTTGGAGAAGGTCTATCTCTTCACACTCACATATGTTTGAAGTATAGACACCCGTTAGAAAATGCCCCTCTTATCATCTTACACATTAAAAGGAAAAGAAAATAAATGATTATTATTCCTAGGAAGATAGCATAATGGTTTAAGGAGAGGAAGCTAAACTAGTGCAGAGGCTAATAAAATCAAACTTCATGCGTAAGAGGAAGAAGTGAATCACACAACAGCTTTATGACTCAGTAAAAATGATGGAGATAACTGAACCAGACAAATCCTTTGTCTCCACAGCATATGTGAGTGGATCCAGAAGGCTTTCAAGACATGTCTTGCCCTTAAATAAGGGAGCTCCAGACAAAAAAATCGCATATGGACATTGACCCTGACACTGCAAACCACAGTACAGCTGTATAGCTGAGACACACAACAGCCTTCGTAAGATAGAAATGGTTAAGAAAAAATCTGTAATGGCTTTTAGGTCTGCTCAGAGCACACACTGCCGTGTCCTAAAACCAGGTATTTTTCCTCATATAGGGAACAAACGTAATGCTTTTTACCTTCTCAGCTTTCCTCAGTGCTTCCACTGGGTTTTCCCTCCAAAGAGCAGTAAGACATTCCTGCATTTACAGAAAGAACTTGTGCATATGGTCTCAGTCAAGAACAACAGAAATTGCAATACTGACCTTGATCAGCGTCTGTAAGTGCAGAAAGTCAACCAGCAGCTGAGCAACCACCTATTTTATAATGAGCCCTGTGTATGGCAATAGAGCTCTGTGCAATTTCGTATAAAATGAACCTACCTAGGGTTTATTCTAAGTGCACGCAGAAAGGCTACTTCAAAGCAACAAGGCATGTTCCTCACAAAAGGGCAAATTATAGCCTTGCACTACCATTATACCCACTATGCCTCCAATATGCCAAGGACATTAAAGGGCAGTGACCAGCAGGGTCAGTAACCAAGGAGTAATTCCTAGCACTGTCTAATTACTGTTTCCTCTGAGCAATGCAAAGCACCTACAGAAAATCCATCTTCTGTGGTCCCTTTCATCTCAGTTGAAACTTCCTTTCTCTTTTACGTTACTAGCAGTACATCAGGCAAGCCCTTTTTTTGACAATGCAGAGGAAACATCATGTTAATGAAAAGGTACATCTTATCCAAGACAAATTTGTTCACTAATAAAAGTCCAAAGGGTTTTTGTTACTTCTCTATCAGTGGTATCTGCCATCAGCCTGAGCATTATCACCACAATTCTTGTGTAGTCATTTATATTTTTTAGTGAGTGTAATAAAATACCAGGAGCTGAGATTTTGCCACACTTCTGAAATTCAGACCAGTATTAAAGCACTGAAACTAGGAGGAAAACAATGCCCTACCTTCCAGATTTATTGTATTTTATTTTCATTTTATGCAGGTGTAGAAGGCTGGCAAAGTATAACAAAGAGGTATAATAAAATCTAGCATGTTTTAAAATCTGGATTTATACATTATGTACCTTTATGCAAAACATTCTGAGATTCCTGAAATTAGTTTTCTTGTACATACTGCCATTATTCATGTCTAGAGAGCACTTGAAGTAGCTAGCTAGCCAGTCCACAGAAGAGAGCCAAAAGGCACCTTCTGAGAAGCCCTATAGCAGTATTTTCATTGAGACATTTGGGGCATTCTGAGAAGAAAAACTTCTCTAAATGAAGAAAAAAACGGAAGCTCGGAAATAATAATGCAAATCAAATAGGAAGATGACGTGGTGCCTAATTAAGGACAGTAATACTACAAAAACCAGAGGAACAGTGCTGAGTAGTGTGGATGCAAAATCTTTCCTAACTGCATACAAGCACTTACCTGTGTTCGTATGTGGATATGTACATCTTATAAAAAGGCAGGAGCATCCCTCACTGAGAGACTCCGGCAACAAGGAGGTCATCCCTAGGTCATGAAAATTATTTTCGTGTTTCTTTTTGCAAACATTGTCTTTGATCTAAAGCACACTTCTAATTTTAATGAAAGAAATTGCATTTGCAGATACTCAAAATCATTTGAAAAGACAGATTTGGCACAGTTCACAAACAAAATGAAAACCACATGATTACAAGGGAGACAGAGAAAAAAACCTTTTGGGAAGTGACCCAGTATTCCCTGTTTTTATTAACCCTGTTACACCTTATGATTCAGTAGTTCATTCTTATTTAATTATACAATCTGAAAGAAAACCCTTTTCATGAAATGATTATATTTTTCCATTAAAAGACAAAACTGTTTGGACTGCTTTATAAAATATTAGGTATCCAGTCTTTGACACATTTTCTACTTCTTTTTTTATATGTACTTCACTTTTTCTTTCAACCTGGTTTTAACTTTTATGATCACAGTGTGATGACTGCCAAAAGCGTGCTTCAGGATATTTTTTCCAGCAGTCTGCTAAACCATAAAGAAAAAAGAAATAGTTACAAAATGTAACTAATCTTAAAAAATGTGTACAGATTTTAGGGACACAGAAACAGGAAGGCAAAGGGACTGAAGATTGCCACACTGACCATTAAAAACTGCACCTAATAAAAGGCAACAAATTCGGGAAAGAGCAGCCAACACATAAAACTCATCAAGACACATTACTAACCCAACACGAAGCATCTGTAGTTTTCTACCCAAACGACCCAGTGATATTTGACCTGATTCTAATCATAGAACCATTCTTCTTCTATATGTATACAACAAGGACATTTTCCCTTTTAGCGCGAGCAAAAACTAACACTGAAATTGCACTGAGAGCTCAGTTTTATCTTATTTTCCTTTATGTAGGACTTGAACCATTAAACATATACGTACCTTCAGCATATTAGCACCAGAGGAGTTAGTCTGGAATATCAAGTCAAGCACATACTCAGGAGTTTGACAGAACAAGGCATTACAGACTGAAGCAGAAGCCAACTTTGAGAAAAGATTTTCCACTGGCTCCTATAAATTCTCAATCAAGTTTTTACTTCTGAAAAGTTTCTTTATGGATGCAATTTTTCTATCCACATTTGGTTTCTATCCACATTTAACAATTTTTTTCTTTAAGCAAAAGCTTTTCACCTATTTATAAGTTATCTGAGAGTAAAAAAATATAGCCCCTATTAAAAGGTCTTTTCTTTTCAAAGCTGTTTTCTTTGCATTTGTGTACCTAGAAAAATTAATTTTTCATGTTAGAATTCTCCAGGTGTTTTGTTTTCACTGAGGTCTTCTCTTCAAACCAGGTATGAACCAAAAGATTTTATAAAGCTTGACGACACCATCTGGTAATATGAAATTTAGAATCCTGACACCATTTGAAAAGCTACTAGAAAAAGCGTGCAAAAGGAATCGGTGTGGGGCACACTGGTGTAGTGGGTGTTGATGCTAAACTGCCTGATTTTGCTTAAAAAGGAAGACAGAAAGTAAAATCACATCTATGTTACACTATTGCTATGCTAAGACAACTACTTCAAACGCTCCCATGTTAGAGAATGACCCTTCTTTTACAGAGGGAAACCGAAGCAGCACTTAGCAGTAAGGCTATGCTGGGGCCAAATGCATTCCAGGTGCCAGGGTAAGCTTTAGGTCCCCCGCTGGACCTCGTAGTCAAGTACTGCAACCCCATGAAAGTGACCAACTCAAACCCGAGGTTTGCTCATAAAATATTTCACACTGGGAACAACACTGTTATCACGCCTTACACTTTTCAGAAGGCCCCGTTAGATGTGTATAATCAACTCAACATGTCAAAGGAAGCAGGATGTCAGGGCAAACCTAAGTAAAAAAAAACAAAGTCCAAGAGATAATTTCAGGAACTGTGAGTTTCCTGACTAGGAACAGCTTCCAGACATCCACTGAGACGTTGTTCTGTCACGGCTGCATAACTTACAAACTACGAAGCTAAAAGATAACACTGCAATGTAGGAAACCAGACTTCATCAGGCTTTCTGAGCTATGTATTATACAAGCCTGCTACGAGCATTTCGTGCTTTGGCTCACAGCTTTTTCAAATAGGCAAAAATAGTCCAACCATGATATTTTTCTCGAGAAAAAGAAAGGCTCCTATTTAAGATTGCTTGTCAGTGGAAAGTGGCTTGAGTCCTATAAAGAAATATGAAAAAATCCCTTTACTGTACTGATCACTAAAAAACAGACATTAAAAAAAACCAGACAAAAACCACCAAAAAACCCCAAAAAACACACACCATAAAAACCATCACATCAGTGAGAGCTGATAGACCCTCCTTGCCAACATGCACACAAGCACGATTACAAGGGATAGTCACAGTGCAGGAAGCCATTCTGGGATTTTAACCATGGTTTACTCGAAGCTGCCACTCCAGCAGTGCAAGACTTCCCATCCAAGCATTAATTCCATTGCCACAAAGCCTGTACCAGCCTCCCGGACAGGACAGACACCGCTGTGCCATCGCTGAACGAAGACTGTACCTGCTCTCAGACTGTCTGCTATGTAAGCAAAAAAAAAAAGGAAAAAAAGATAGAATGGAAGCATATGGCAAGCACAGGGCAGGCCGTGATCTTACCACAGATCTCATTAACCCCTTTTCCTCCCTTACCTTTAAGAACTGCTGTGACAAAAGTAAATATTAAGGAGAGATCTGAGGAAGGATATCAAGCACGGCCTCTGACACTGCTGTGGGAAATTTGTTTGCTACCAAAAGTCACAAGAGCAAGTGCAAGAAAGGTGGTTTGAAAATTTGCTCAGTGGACAGCAGAAGCAATCATTAATAGATCAGAAGTACAAATTAATATTTTAACTAACCTTACACTGAGGTTTTAACATTTACTAATATTTTGTCTGTTAATGTTTCAACAGCAACAAAATCAAGTACCAATCCTAAATGATCCTCCAAGCCTTTGGGCCCAAAGAAACCTCCCAAACAGGCAGAATAAGAAATATTCAGCTCAAATAGACAATGAATATGAGTGCATTTTTTTAAGGAACTGTTCAAAATGGAGAAACAGACGGGATGGTGTAAGATAAACAAGACTGAGCAAACTAAAATCACTACCCTGAACAGTTAGTGTAAAAGCAAGTGAATACTGGCAGAGAAAAAAAATACATAGCACTCACTTTTCATGACACTGAAATTTCTCTTGAGTATATTGCTAATATGGTTCCACTAAAAAAAAAAATTTAAGAGCCTTATGATATTTTTGAAAGTCTGGGCAGCTGTATTGCAGAGCTCTTTCTTCACGGATTTTCACTGCAGAAATATCCTAACAGATGTAATTTTGGTATCACGTCGATGCACACGAGGGAAAGCAGGATGACATGAGATGTTCAGCTGCTATTTGGTTATCATCTGGCTTTACAGCTACATGCTTCTATTTTAATGAGGGAAGGAAATGTCCTATCTTATGGTTTTATTTTAGGATTTCTGGATTGGGATTACAGTCACACAAATCCACCTACAAAGGAAAACACAAGTTTTGTGAAAACAATGTCACACTTGGTGAACATAACATTTTTCAGGTGAATTACACAAAACTAGAGAAGAAACCACATTTTTATTATGCCCTTCCTGTGTAATGTAGGCTCCTTTAAATACCATAAATGTTCTAAATCAACATACAAGAGTGAAAACTATTTTTTTAACCAGTTAAGTGAGGAAGACAGAGAAGCTGACCATATCTGCATGGGAATTTTGTCTCCTCCTCTTGCCAGAAGATTTTGCTCTAACATAGAATTAGACAAAGTTTCTTCTTCCCCTGAGTGAAAGATGTAAGAGACTGCAAGCATCCTGGAGAGCCAGCATCCAAGCAGCTGTCACAGGCAATGGTCCATGCCACAATAATTTTATTTTTAAAGTGAATAATTAAATTCATCAGTAAGAGAGTAGATGCTGATATTCAAATGTATTATGACAGTTCAGATTCACATCTTTATTGATACAGAGGTTAGAGTGTTGTGGTTCCCCTCTGTGCATGCAAACTCAAAAAGCACTTCTGGCTTTTGTGAAGGGCTGGAAACATTAATTCATAAAAAACCAAAATTCTACAGAATAGGGAAATGTTTTAGCACTTCTGAGATTTGACAAAATAGTGTCAAACCACATTACTCCAAATCCTGTGCCAAACTGTCTACAAATTGAAGAAGGATTATTGTCTGAAGTGGTCAGACTACAGTACAATACTACACTTTAACGTGTTACTGATAGTGAGCAGAAAAGTAGCCTGAAGTAAGTTTGAAGAGCTGGCATAAAGATCACCATACTGATTCACAGTGTGATTTATCTATTTGTGTATTTATTCTAACTTCAGTGCCCACGTTTCAACAAAAGGAAGGCCCAGATGTCTGAAAGTGCAAAACCTCCACACTTCAAATGCATAAGGACATAGGAAAGAAACGAGTGTTAAGATCTGGACAACTAACATTTTCTGGGTTTTATTGTTTCTTTTTTTCCCCTTACACATGGTCCTAGCAACATTATTTCATACAAAAAGAGAATTTTGCTCTTTAAAATTATTCTGTGCTGGACTTTTTGTTATTCTTTCATTTGGTGGGTTTACTTATTCAGTTCTCTGGTATGGGATTACTCTTATTACTCCTAGATTTGACTGCAATCAGTTATACAAGAGTAACAGATGTAAAGAGATGGGCACAGCCAAGTATGGGTGGCTGAAAACCAGAGCAGCAGCCCACCAACTGTTCTAATGAGCACCACATAACAGAGATGTGCATTCCATAAATAATGCACTCTGAAGATACACTGCTTTCGGTGACACTGTGCATTTCAGAGGTCTAAGGAGACAAGACAGATTCCCCTCAGAGCACATTTTCTGTTAGATGTACTTTTTCTGTCAAATATAGGAAATTGAGATTTTACTTTGGCATCAATATTCTCTGCCTGGAGATATTGGATACTGAATCAGACACATTTGGCTGGCACAAGTTCCTAGTGCTACTTTTTTCTTACAGAAACTTTGGTGTAGATAATTTGAAAGAATTATTCTGGAAGCAGAATCCTGGTTAGCAGACCAAGATAAACCCCACTTCTTTTTAAGTTCAAATCTCTCCACTGGATCGGTACATTGCAAAAATTATCCAAAAAGCAATGGAAACAAGCCAAAAGCATCCAATCAAGCTTTGCATAGCAGAGCTATAAATCCTACTTTACATCACAGTGCACAAAACTTCATTTCCCATCATACAGGCTTGAAGAGAAAATAGAAAAACACGCACATATTTTCTCCTTTAAAATTTGTAAGGCTATGGCATTGTAATTATTCTCATCAACCTATATCCTATACATAAGGTATAGCATTAAGACCAAGTGGCTTTTTTCCATGAACTTCCAAGCGCTTATCTTCATTCAGAAACACTTGAGCATTTTTAATTTATCTTACCATTTACAGAATGTTAGAAATGGAAGACAGAGAGGCATATTTAAACTACTTACTCGGAAGAGAAGTTTATTTTAAAAAATGAAGAAAATACTTAGTACATGCTAAGATTTCCTCTCGAAATTGCTGTGGAAATACAAATGATGCTGTGCTCCTGTAGCCCTTACATGTCCTTTATTCTGGGGATCAGGAGGACAGGATTTCCTGAGGTTAAAATACAATACAGAAGATAATCACTCTTGAGTTTTTCCACTGAATCAAAATATTTCAGAAGTTATTGTGGATTTTAGGGTAAGTTAAGAGCTAAGCTGCCATAAGAGGTCAAAGAATAAGGGCAATTATAGAGAAGAATACAAGAACAGTGTAAGCTACCCTAAGCAGACAATAAGATGAAATATGAAATAATATACCATGTCAGCCTCTGAAAGGAACAAGCTGCAAGGCTTGTAAGTGAACAAAGGCAGCAGTCTCACAGCATTGCAGTGACTGGAAAACAGCCCTTTGAAATCCAGTTGCTTACCCAGAAGGCTATTCCATGATTCAAGGTGATGTTTTTGAGAACAGCAGAGAAATACTTTGAAGAAACTGGAGGTCCTCTAAAGTAAAGGGTGAGGGAGAAGGAATTTTTATTACATGGGACCCAGAAGGAGAGAGGACAACAGGCAAAAGGTGTAAACCCGTCAGCCTGATTTCAAACAATGCTCTCCTCTGAAGCCTGAGAAACAGAGGTGCCAGATGTTGAGCCCCCCAGGCCACAGCCCTCAGACAAGCAGTGCCTCGGTGCTGCGTGTTCCTGGAGATGGAACACGGCCAGTTCCCCCCAGGTGCTGTGCTCAGAGGCGGAGACAGGCAGCACTGGGCCACCACGTTAGTGTTTCCATGGCCTTGCTATAAGGTAACAACCAGCTTTTCATCATCATTCACCCTGCGAGACCAAGAGCCCAGACCAACCACCCACCGCATGCTGCTGTTTTAACATCATCTAAAATTGCAAAGGGTTACCATGCTGGCAGTAAGAAGGACAAAAAGGAGAGGAGGGACGACTTCTCATGCCACAGACAATATCAACCAGCACTGGACTAAGAACAAGCAGAGAATGTACACTTCTGGGGATTTGTTCATATTTGTTTTCATAATTTAACTTTCTAGCTTCAATCCTACTAGATTTTTTCCTGTGGGTTTTTTTAACGTGACTGTTTTCTTACTTCATATCTTCACCTTTTTCTTATAAACCATCTCCTCTCTCCTAAGTTTACATGGTTAATTACTTTCTCTCTGATGAGGTATTCCACACCAAATAGTAGTTTCCACATGTGACCTCACCACTACTTAATCCCTACCCTTTGCTTTCTGTCCATTCATCCTGGAAAAATATTCAGTTTGGCACAGTAATAGCACCAATTCACTGCAGACCTGTTGGACACCCAACGCGGCAGCAGCAGCTATGTGTCCTGGGTTACTGCCAGATTAATATATGGGCATTTATACTCTTTATGGCCTTGACAAGCACTAAAGTAAAACCAGTGCTTGGCCTCCCAGAGGACCATAACACTGGGGTTGTTTATTCAAGCACTTGGAACTGATAGAACATTACATGCACTGTCCCAGTTTATGTGTCAAAAGGTGACATTATTTTAGCTGCTGCCTCTACAGGCTCGGTGCTTTAAAACTTAGTGCTTCCTCTGAGCTATTTTTTTAACCTTACTCTCTTACATTTTTCCACTATATCCATCATCACAGTATTCTTACCTCTGGAAAATATCTTGCAACCAATTTCTACTTTCACTTAAATCAGTGAAAAGCCGTGCACTGCATAATTGTTCATAAAAAAGCCAGCTCATTTCTTCCACTGTTATGTTAACTTTACTATCCAGGAACAAAGCATTCATCTTTGTTGTAACTGAGATAAACTTGGAATAAGTAAAAAGTATCCGTAACAGTGATGTTTTTGTCCGTGATATGGACCAAAATTGCATTTCAATTATAGATTATTCTCAAAAGTCAAATTAATACAAAAATTATATATACTGTCATTTCACTTTTACTAGAATGATGAAGAATTTTGCCCAGTTTTTTCTCTTCTGAGCATTCTAAAAATGGTAGCACTTGATAATTAACTAAGAACGTCTTAATTCATTGTTTGCATTCCACTTATCAGTGAAATGTAATTCCAGAGTCTGTCTACAAACACTGCTTATGATTCATGGTTCCTGAGGAAATTTCACAGAGACACAGGTCTGAAACCATAATTATGACATTATGACAACTTTATGAGTTAACATGTCAAATGCAGTTCAACATTTCCATGGGAAAAATGAAAAGGTCAGGAATTTCCCTCCAGAGCTGTGATTAAAAAAAACCCAAAACATAACAATAATGTAAAGAAGAAAAGAGTAGAGAAAGAACTTTAAAATTATAATTAAGTTTTATATTAATTTCCAAAGTGTTCCATGAAAAAAGAAAACCTGTTTTATGAAGAAATCATACTGGTTATATTCAATTTGTCTACTTTTATAAATTATAATTATTTTGTTTGGGAAATGTGGAAAAAAATCCATTTTAAGAAGTCTAATAACACAGTGGCATCAAAAAGAATGAGAACAATCAACTTCATCTTTGTGATATCAGCTAGAGATATTATTTCACACAAAAATATCAAGGAAAACCTAATAACAATAATGTCATCATCATTTCAACAAAGAAGATTTCTTTCCTTGCCTCTTTTCACAGAATACCTGATATTGCAATACCTCCAACCCCACTGGGAATGAATGTCTCACACTGTTGAAGATCATGTCTTTCTGAGGGCGTCAACCTCTAGATTGTTAGGAAATAATAAATAATTCATATCTGATAATAAATGCATATCTGTCCTCATTAAAAATTCTGTGACATTTAATGAATGGATTGTTTATCCTGGTCCTTTCTTCAGCTTTCAATCTGAATAGCCCCACTGCACAAGAAATCTTGTCAATGGAGGTGTGAAAGCAGCATGGACAAGGTTAACCTACTTAAGTGGGTGACAACAGTGATGAAGATACAGGTTTGAGCACAGTCTAGCACTACAAATAAGCACTCAAAAATTCCAGTTAGAACACCCTCAGGAAGAGTTCTTTTAAGAGAGGAAAACCTCTGGTAACATATTTTTGTCTCTACCACTGGGTTCAGCCACTCGACTAACAAAGTGTACTTTCTGGTACAACCGCAGTTTTAGTTATTCAGTGGATACTCTACGAAGGAATGGGTTTGTGCCTCTCTCTTCTGAATAAATTTGTCCTCCACACATATAATTAGCCATATATCGATAATTTAAAAGAATGAAACTGTCCTTGAATGTCTTCTTAAAACTATCGAGCAGTTTTAGAGTCTGTTTGAGTCTTGGTAAATTGGCTTGCCATGATTCTTCAGAGTAAATACAACTGAACAGATCTCAAAACAGACAGATCTTTTTATCTGGCATCAAAACACTTCTTTCTCTTTTGATATAGGCTACAGAAAATCCTTCCTAAAATACTGGGCACTCGGTAAACATTTTCTGCTACCACACTATAATTGTTCACATAGCAACACATTAGCACTTTTGGGAGAATTCTGTTTCTTTTTATCTAAAGAACTTTCACAGACTTTAACATTAGCTAGATTCTTTCATGTCTTTTCTCTATTTGCAGAGAGCTAAATAAAACAGTTATTCAAGATGCACCATATCCCTCTAACCTATCTGCTCTTACCCCTTCAATACATGAGAAAGTTTTAGAAAGTTACCTTTGGTACTTTTGTTCCCATTCTCTAAGACCACTTCCTTTTTAAAGTTATTTATGTTTTTCCCCTTTGAAATTACTGAATTGCAGACAAAGCAAGCTCTTGACTTGAACACAGTTTAAGTATAGCAGAATCTTTGAAGCTATTGAGCCTAATGCGAACATTTGAAACACTGTTTACTGGGGTATCTTTCATATGGCCACCTACCAATGGTATTCTGGTTTGCCTTGATCCTCGGGTGAGACAGGATCACTGTGCCCACAGTGTTACAGATACTGACCTCACTCTTGCAAGTCAAGCAAGCAGGCTGGCCTGAGAAACCTTCCCTGAGTGCACTGTAACTTTTCACAGAGTCAATAAAAAGTTCAAAAGATCTTTTTCTATAACATGTTATAATGCTTCAAGTTTTGAAAATGGGTCAACATATGCCAGGAAATCACCTGAAGAAAGACTTGGTAAACAATTGGTGAATTTCAATGCACCACATAAAAATGGCAAACTGAGACTTGAATTTCAACTATACCTTCATGTTTCAAACAGATTCATAATTGGGTAATTTATGAGTTTATTCATTTTTATTAAAACTTATTTAATCAAATTATATTAGAAGGGAAAAAAAAAAAATCTTTGTTCAAGTGAAACAGTGCCACTGAAGAATTATGACCATTCTAGGAAAGACCACTCCACAGCATCTTGACTGAACCAGGAAATCAAGGAATACAAGCACAAGGCAGCAGACTTTTGATCTTTGACATTTCATAAGTCAAAAATTTTTTTTTAAAACCAACAAGACAGTCATTTTTTTTTAATGGATATTTTTCCTCCTTTCCTTTTTGGTAATTTTTCACAGAACAATATCCAAAGAAATTTTAAAGAATACATTTTTGGTTTTCAAAGCTTTAAAAATAAGAAGTGGTTTGGAAAGAGTTTCTCATTTGCTTTTGGTGTTTGGTTTTCAGTTGTTGGAGTTTTTTTTAATCCCCACAAGAGCTCAGCAAAAAAGCCTGGTCTTTGAAGTAGGCTGAAATTGTTACTAGGGATAGCCAAGCAAATAGGAAAGAAAATCAATCAGAGTATCAGTTTTGCACATGCTGAAGATCATGAAAGCTTTGCTAATAACATCAGTAAAGGCAAAATGTCCCAATTTATTGTCTGTGTCACAATGGTCACAATTGTCTGCGTATGACCAGAAGTGGGAAAGGCATGGGTTTCACATATTGTACCTGCCACTAAACCTTTTGCTGTGCACACTGCTAACAATACAAAACAACTTACAACACGAAATCAGGTATAATGATGTGTTAATTTGCATCTGCACATTATATTCAGATGATCTGGGGTTCATTTGTTTATCAAAGAGAGGAACTGACAAAATATCACAGCTGTTGGTGCTGTGCTTCTTTTCAGATTTTCATAGCATTGCTTTATGAAAAGGTAATTGCAGCATAAATATGAAGGGCTGGAAAGTTCACCAGGTATCTGTTTTAATGTAGACTCCTATCTAAGATAAGGACTAGAGTAAGTCTGTCCAGTCCTTTAATTTTACTTTCTCTTACTGAGTATTCCGGGAGCTTTAAAGATCAGCTCAGCAATTACCCCACAGATGGGTGCACCTTCACTTCCACGCTGATAAACTTCTGCTACAGATCCCAAGAAGGAGATTCTCTACAGCAAGTAGTTGAGAGATTTGATTTTCCTTTCTATGAGGACCTTTTGGAAGATTTCTGATATAAAATGTGCACGGACACATGAATGTGTACACACAATCACATGGTTTTAATTTATAGTAAGTTATTTCATATTATTATTAATGGCTTGTGAAGACACCTGTAGCCCACCCTTGAGTCTTGCTTTCATAGTACTTAATAGTTTAAGGAATATATCAAACTCTGGACCCCTTGATGTCACTGGCAAAGCTTCAGTTGACTTCACTGCATGCAGAACTGAATCCCATATAGATTTCCATGCTGTTCAAATTTGACTGCTTTCCTGGAAGATGCATTCATCATTGTAAATCAGTTAATGGGAAAGCTGGAAGAAGCAACTCTTGACATACATTTCTTGAAATGCACTTATGCGTGTCTGATAAACTGTTTCAAAAATTAAACAAGGGCTACCCAATTTGCCAAGTAAACACCAAGAGAAATTATTCTGCATTAATTTCAATGAATTTTTAAACAACAAAGTAACAAGGGTAACCAAAGGGAAAGTAACAGAAAAGCAGGATGTCTGGATTTAAATGGACCTATCTCTAAACTAAAGCAATCACAGGGAAGAGTTTGATCCACACTCCTGTTGACTCCGCACATGAAATCTCAACAAATAAATCAGTGTTTTTCTGTAAAAGTATTAATGATGAAATTATCACAATATTTTGTTTGCTTGCTTCCATTCCTAGACACTAGGTTAGACCCTGTATGCTTACTATCTCTTGTAACCCCATGCTCTTTTGCTCAGAGGTTTCCATTTAGACAATAACCACAATGACAGATCCCAGTTCATAAGGGACTGCAGCAATCATCTCGCCATCTGCTGAACCACTGATGTCATCATTTGTGTATTCCTCTTATGTAGCTGAATGTAAATGTGATTTCTATCTCTGTTCAGAGCTTTGAAAGCGACATTTAATGACAGGGCTATAAATAGCAGAGGAGGATCCCTCTCTGTGGTTTCTCCCTAGCCTTTTTAATGTACACTTCCTTTTACAGCTGCAGCTGCTTCCATTTTCCTGAGATTCTGCTGGAGAATCTCCTACAGAAAGGGTTTCTGCTCTAAACCACAATGTTATAAACAGATTGCTGACTAATGTGCCATACTCTTGTTGTACATTACAACTACAGCTTCCTTCTAGACAGTACAATCTTGACACACCCTATAATGAAGCCTTTAAGGCTGGAGAAAACAAAAAGTCTACAGAATCTGTAGCAAAGCCACATTTTTTTAATCTTCTCTGTTTCCTCTCCTCTATTTCACTCTTGCTGTATTTTGAGAGCCTGCTTTTAAAAGACAACTGTAGTGAATAAAAAAATGGGTTAAAAGGATAGAAATAACAGCAAAAAGAAAGGAGGAAGAAAAAAAGAAAGAGAAAAATATTTTAAATTAACCTTTGTATAAAAAAATATACATGCCATTCACAGCTTTCTAGGGTGTAATGAGTCTAAATTATAACAGAAAGCTTGCAGAGGTTTCAACCTACATTTTTTATACCAGCAATAGGGTAAGGTCTATCTGGCTCAATGTTCATATATTTATTTTTAATACAAATAATCTGGGAAGTGCTCCCACATGACAGGCAATGTCAATAAGTAAATTTTAATTTGTTCAGTTATGGATGATCACTTGTCCTTTGCAACATGCAGCTCTCTTCCTAAATCTGGTTAGTAGCATGATGCTCAGTGTCCCTCCTCACATCAATCTATTCCATGCTGGAGTAAAAAAAATACAAACCAACATGAGATCTGTAATTTATATTTAAAGCTACTTAAAGTAAATCTTGATACCAAGTGAATAAGGAACTCATAAAGACACCCTACTCTGTGCTAGCAAGTCTGTACAGAGTGGATGAGGGTGAGAAGAAGACAATGCTATTAAATCAGTAGAGGACACCAAAGAAGCCTTTTTTTTTCTTGTTTAGATTATCCTAATCCTTTCAATTCCTAGGAAAGAGAAAATGAAGAATGGATTGGACTGCACTAGACAGTACCTCCAGTTTCTGTGGTGTCTGGCCAACTCAGATACCAAATGATTCCTGACCACAGGTTGCCACAAGCTGTGCAAGCCCTACTGCCCCTGGGTTCCAGAGAGTGAGCAGCAGCTCAGGCACAGCAAACACTCTCTGCAACTTCGAGGAGGAAGTCAGAGGTGTACATGGGCACTAAATCTTTGTCTAGTCTTCAGATCAAATAACTGAGCACTCCAGATTGACCTCATATTGTGATTCCACTGGGATTACAGGAGCAGCACTGGAATGCTATCCAAAGGTGCAATTTTCCTGGGACAAACGTTGGGAAGCGTAAATCTAATAACAGCTCTGTTTATACTTAAACAAAGGATTTTTGGAGCCTTTTATTGATTCTTCACACAGGACACATTTCACCTTCTGATGATTCAACTGTTTTTAACTACAGGTTTATGAAATTGTCCCCATCATATGGACTCATATTTTAGTAATCCACTGAATATAGGAAATGCATTGTTAAACTAAATCTATTGCATCTACAGAGCTATTGCAGTATTTTGAGAAACAACATGTTTCTCAAAACAACCAGTGGCTGGTTGTTTCAAAAGCACATTTCCATATCATTAGTTTTCAGGGCTCCTGGTAAAATACATCACAAAACTTATGATATATTCATCTGTGTTCATTCCACTTCACACTAATAGTAAATTTAAAGAATTATGTTGGACACTCCAGGCAAGAAGGCCTCATTGCAACTATTTCAATTTCAGACAGTCAAGTCACCAGACTTTGCAACTCAGCAGAATGTTATGTAGCACAACCAGTGCTATTTCAGATGCTATTGTTTCTCAATTCTATCACCTGTTCTCACACTGAAATATTCAGTGAATAGCTTAATCAGCTGCAGTCAGCTCATTTAAATGCTATGGAAATTCAGCAAGAATGGAAGTAGCATTCTATCCCTGGAAATGAATGGAGTGGAATGGAGAAAAAACAAAAGTTCACTCCTAGACTATAAATCCTCATGTGTCAAATGTCAGTATCTGGACAAACGAAATAATGTGAAGGAATGAAGTAGCATCTGGCCAAAATCAGCAGCTTCAGAAATGAAGTTTTTAAGCACAAATAATAAACCTGAAAACCAACAATTATGCCTACACTGCCTAAGGGCACCCAGAGGACCCCTGCACCAAGGCGTGTAGTGGCTTATACCCCGGCTCCTCAGGGCCGGTCCCTCCTGATCTTCCCCCACGGATGGAGAAGGCTACTCCTGGCCCCACAGGGTCTTTAAGAAGTAATTACTGTGGGTTTATCTAGGTCACTGGGCCCACAGTCATGCAGGGGTAGCACCACAGCCTCTTAGGCTGATTTTAATACTTTTGCACACTGTGGAAGTGTGTGGCATACCCTGGATGTGTTGTGAGAGTAGGTAGCTGCATGGGATGCTGCAAGACATTACCAGGTAATGCTGGAAGACTGCTCAGGGGTAACAGCAGCAAACTGCTCTGTGGCAGTAACATCTGTATCACCACGAGGTGAGTCTTGGGGTGAATTGGCACCCAAAACTGCACCCAAGCTTTGTTTCAGAGAGAACTGGATGACAGTGTTAAAAACAAGCAAAAAAACCAGGGAGCAAACTGACCTGCAAACTAGGAATTGGGGGTTGGGAGCGGGCTGGGAAGACAAGTTATTTGGCTTTCTTCCCGTGCCCTATATTCATTTTGACAGAGTTAAAACAGAACTAAGCTGTAAAAACATTAAGCATCGAACATAATCATTCTAAAGCTATTTGAAGGAGTGAGAACATCCAAAGCTATATATTTCTTGGGTCTTGCATTTGAAGCAAAATTATATGAAGGATTTGTTTTGGCACCAAAGTCAGAGCTCCAGAATAAAAGCTTAAAACCTAAAAAGATTTGTGGAACAGACCTCATGACTTTGTTTCATTGTATTATTGTACTACACACTATGCACAAATATCCAAGAAATATCAATCACATCAATATCTGCGGACAAGTGTTAAACTGCTGCAGAACACCACTAGAAATGCTTTCATCAGTAGTTTCAGAACATCAGTAATATGAAAATGTAAAAATGCCTATCAAGCTTATTGATAATTTTTGAGATTTGACTTCAAGTTCCTTCCAGTCTTAAGCCTACCCAGGAGAACAAAGCCTCCAGCTAGTTTTCCTTCTAGCCACTTTCCTTACCATGCTCAGCATACAGAAAGACCTCCACACTAGAACTCATAAATTCAGACAGGAATATTTTCTGGCTCTTATTTGGCCACTCTAACCATTCACCTCTGCCTGGGGAAAAAGTCCTGAGAATAATTAAGTATCATGATAATAACAATCAGAGAACAAAATAGTGAAAATTTATAAGCATCTGAGCAATGTCAGCACTGTCACATAAGCTTCTTTGGAAGGTAACTCCCACTCCAGAGCAGTATTAAGGAAAGCAGATGAAGACTCACTGATAAAAATAGATCAAAGATAAAGTTTATCTCAGTCTCTACAAACTGTCTTTCTTATCAAATCCTTTGCTAAAAAATACATTTTCAAAGGTATATCGTCAAACTAAAAGGAAATATTTTTTCTTGAAATCATGGACTATGAAGTAAGCTAAAGGGACTCTGTTTGGTTAGATCCTAATTTCTTAATTTAACGTACTTTTCCTTAATACACAATATGATCTTGTGTTTATTCAAGGTGGTGGAGCTGTAGTTCCCAAGCAGCTTTGCAGTGAAAAGGCTTATTTTTTAAAAAAATGAGGCTGCCTTCACATACACACCTGAAGAAACATGCAAAAGTGCAGAGAATATTTCAAATATTTCAAATAGTGCTAACTGAGTATAAAGCGAACTTCTGAAATTCCTTGTGCAGCTTCCCAAAGCACCACTTCATCTCTGCACGAGCTGTGATTTTTCAGAATATTTTTGTGCACAAGACAGCTTTTCAAAGACCCCCGTAACTCTGGTAGCTTGTCTTACAAACATAAATCAAACCACATTGGCCAACTCTTTCCAAAACAGAGCTGCACCTTTAAATACCACTAATGCCAGATGGTCTCAGCATATAAAGCAGCATGAGACAACATATTAATGCTACTCAAACAAGCAACTTGTGCTAGCAGCAGACCAATGAAATCAGTCTCAGGCTGCTAATCCTATCTGTCTCCATGGCAACATCTATTTCAGACAATTCTTCAATTTTCAAGTCAGATGAGCTTCCTGGCCCCTAAACTTCTCTATTCAGGAGGTGTTCCATTGTCAGGTACTTTTTCATCTTGTATTGGCTACTGTTATAACACAGATTTTATTTTTATCAGCTGCTTCATGGAGTGTAAAGGAACAGATGCTCCTCTGTTTCTGTTTATTTATAGGCTTTTCCATCAAAGATTTGTACTGAAAGATTTTCAGTGAAGGTTTGTACTATTTATTTCGACTATGGATTTGTTCCCCTAACTGCAACACCTGGAAACCTTGCAAATATTGATGTGTCTGCTGTGACTCTCCCTATCAGCACCGGAAGAAAAGGAACTGGTTCCTTCTTTATGCTTATCTGCTATCAAGGCAGATTTTTAAACAAAACAAAAAACTGTGTATCTGCAGCAGGCAAACAGGGAGAGAGACTCTCGATGACTCCTCACCATATGTCCATTAGCATTGCTAAGTCAACACAAATATTGGGGCTACTTGCCACTAGGAAAAACCTGAGAGGAAGCAGGTAGGAACTGCCTCTTAATGGCAGATCAAATGCTGAATCACATGCTATCTCTCAAGTACCTGTGCACCGGGTCCACGGCACAGCCACATGTAAACCTGGCATGGAAGCTGAGAACCTAGGTGTGGAGAGGAGAACCGGAGACACAGGGAAAGGGTGTTCTCACCCAAAACCACAAAAAATTCCCAGCAGAGCCAGGGAAGCATCCAGACATCCTTCGACATAAAATTGCTTTTCCTCTTTGAAGAAAGTTCTTACAATAGCAATGTTTAAAACTTAAACATGTGGAAGCCCAGCTCCCAACCCCATAGCTTTTTTTTCCCTCTCTATCCCCTCTATGTACTGATGTCACCAAAGAGAAGGAAGACATTTCATCCAGAACGATATAAACTTGGACCACTCATTCTTTAAGTGCAGACAATTACAGAATCAAAGTCACATTTAGCTTTCTTTTCTTAGGGTACACTCATAAGTTGGCTTAAACATCTAGGATATATTATTATTAGGATTTATAAGCCTTCTGCTCAAATTCAGATTTACAGCTCCCACGGACTTCAGTTTGATTTGTGGATGCTCAGCAGCTGGGTGGAAGGAAAAATTTAAGCATGTCTAGTCTTACCAGACTAGAGAGTCAGCTTACTATAATCGTAAGGCTTCCTTTGAAGTAACCATTTTTCAGGTGTGTAAAAAGTGTCTATTTATGTCTCAGACTCACCCCAATTTTGCTTATAGTTCTAGAATTGTGCTTTTGTGCAATAAGCCAAATGCTGCCAAAACTGCAAAATATTCAGTTTAGCATGGGGAAAAAAGTTAATTTTGAATGATCAATGTGCAAGGAACGCACCACTCATAACACCGAAGGACAACAATGTGCAACTGAAGGACAGTTGTGCTGGGGGCTCCTTTTACTTTTGAGGGGCACAAAAATAAAAGGACATTCAAATGAATGTTTTTCAGCCAGAAATGTCAGGGGATGAGCATGTGGTAATTTACACATTATCCAGTTATCTCTAATGGGATGGTACAGGAAACACAACTATTCAGACAGTTTTAACCTTTGAAGTGTTTCACTGTCCTTCCACTTTCTTTGTATCTTTCAGCTCTTAGTTATATTTCTCATAGCAAAGTACTGTATGATTTCTCTTTTATTTGGAGGACTAGTATGATAAACATCAGGGCCATACTTTCTAGACACCTACCAGATCATTAGACTAACAGGGATTTCCTTGCCAAGAGAACATTTCAATAAACCTTGGCCGGTCTGATGTCTCCCCTGATCAAACAACTCTTTTCCTTTGGCTGTAAGGCAAATCCATACCTAAGCATAAGTACTCAAAATGGCATTCAGGTTGTTCTTGCTTTGGGCAGGCTCTGCAGCCAGAGCAGTATCTTTCTTTGATCATGAATCAGGCAGCTCACACTCCACGGCCATGAGCAGCTCCATGCAAAGAATGGCTGTCTCCACGTGACTTCATTTGCAAGCAAATAAGGATGTGAGGTTTTGCTCATAATTCAGTAGGAAAAACTACCAGGAAGCAGCTACCAGCTTCTGCAGTTATAAATGTCTCGCTTTGGAAATTAATTAAAAACAAACATTTACTGCCTTTGAACTGCCAGCCACAGGTTTATGATTCAAGATTCTCTCTTACCTTGCCATTGTAGGTACACAGACATATCTCTTAACATATGGCTTCATATTGGCCCAAACCTCACAGCCCTTTGACAGTACCTGCTGCTGTGACAGGAAGACGTGGCCAATGCCAATTCAGCCAGCACAGCACTGGCACACTTCAAGAAACCTCCATTTCAAAGGGAGGGGCACTATGGACCAAGACCTCATTTTTAGTCTGGTGTCCTTGTCCCCAGCAGTGCCCTTGAAAGCAGCAAGAGAGGCAACAGCTTCATTTGCTAGGGGCAGCTATTGCAACTCGGCACACACAGTCATTTCTTCACTGTATGGCAGAACTTCCGTTCCAAAATCCAAAACCCCAGCACGTCAAGCTGGGACTAGCTTGGTTTCAGCACAGTTGTTCTGTGGAGCTCCTAACCTGCTCCCAACGCACCACCAGCTTTCACCCTTATCCTGAGATGATACAAGCCATGGCAGACAAAAGAGCTCCATTTCCTGTCACACAGCAAATCAAACCCACCTACTCTGCTACTCTTTTACTGATAAAGGATTTTTTTTTCCAACCTTTTTACTACATAAACCCTTCATGTCTTTATTTAGCCCCAGCATACCAGAAAATAACCTTCATATATAACATCCCATTCCTACTGAATTCATTGAACCCTGGCTTTTGATGTGCAATTTACTCCAAAATGAAGTTTACACCCTTTACTCCACTCCCTGTAACTCTAGCAATCATTTCCATTACCTTACCCGGAAGCCTTAGAGTACATACTGCAGTTTTCACTTTTTTTGAGTCCACAAAATTTTAAGAGAATTCAGTTACAAGTCTTCTTCAAGGTTTAATTCCCAATTCAATTGGAGGGGAAAAAAAAACCCAAAGAAAACGAAACAGCAAGGCTCTATGGTAATACATGCATGAGACTTCAGTTTAAAAAGAAAATGTAGACCAAAAAAAGCTGTGACATGATGTTTTGGTTTTGTTTTTTTTTTTTTTTCTTAGAAGGAACATGAATTAAAATAGGTATGAGGACTTAACAAAATAAATTAATCTGCTGAAAAAAGCTCAGACAGGGTTCATAAACTGTATGTTTTGCAAATAAAGCACATAAAGCACAACAAGGTACATTAGATGATGACACGTGAAGGCTGGTATTCACTAGATCTTAACCATAAGCTCTTGCACACGTTCCTAAGTCAGAATCCTACCCAATGTTAGCTCCTCTTACAGCCAGTAGAGAAAATAGATGTGCTCAGAGGGCACTGCAGCTTAGCCAAGAAGTGTTCCTGGTGACCAGGAAAAGGGAGATTACAGCATGAATATGCATGCCCAGTATGTAGGCTTCTAAATCACATGCCATCTTTGAAAACAAAAATCAGGTGTAATGAACACAGATTTAATTCCAAACCAGTTTTAATACTAAACTATCAGCTGAGTCTAGCAGCAACTCCACTGTTACAACCAAAAATTTGTTTTTATTCTGAAATCAGAAGACCTCTTTTGTGTTTTTAACCCTCCATTTAATTTAAAGGCTTGAGATAGTCATTACTAAATTACAGAAAAATAAACAGTTTCTTCTGAAAAAATTAAAAAATATTTTAATAGTGAGGTCAGTTTTGATAAATTACAACTACAACTTACCGGCTTTAACAAAACATGTCACATAATCTTGGGAAATACCCATGCTTTATAGACTTCTCACTAATTCTCCGGAGTTCGCATCAATGTCACCCTAATAAAACATCACTTTGAGCCAAGCCAACAACAAAACAGGCCTCCCTTCTGTTTTCTTTGGGAACTGTTAAGGCATTCTGAAGGTGTGGGAGGTGATGACAACTCTTCTTTTTGAAAGAAACTAAAGTAATCAACTCTTTCAAAAGGAGTGGGATTGTCAAAAGCAGTCTGGGTCAGATCAACAAACTCTGAATATTCTGCATACTCAGACTCATTTTAAGCCTGAAAAGTAAAACAACTGCTTTCTGTAGTCATGTTTATTCTTAATGATTGCAGACCTTTTTACCCCAGCTAGTTTACCATTTGTGTTATTCCAGTAAATAAAAGATAAACTGCTGAGATGCAGGAGCTGCGATCCACAGTGTTTTCGCAGGTTGCACACAGCCTCTATTAATCATTTTTTAAATGTTCTAACAAAAAGGGAAGTCTTTAAATACCTCAGTCAGGGAAGCAATTTGGAATGAGAGCTTTGTATCTCTCGAGAACACTGCAGACTGCCTAACCAAGCTTACTGGGAATTTCCATTGACTTCAATGGGAACGTGAATGGCATCAACAACGAGCTGCGAATGGATCTGTAAACGTGTCTGCCTCTCCTTGATTTGCACCAGTCCTGTGAGACAATTTTCGCTTTGTACTCTACACCGCTGTTTTTGTCTGAACACGAAGACTGAGATAGGATAAAATCAGAACTATTAAGGAAATATTATTTAAGAAAGATAAAATCAGGGAAGAAAAATCTAAAAATCTAAAAAATTCGCTCAGCACGTACATCCAGCCATCTTCCTGCTGCTCTACAGCAGGACCTCCCAAGACCGGCACAACCTACACGGTCTGTGAAGGGCACCGAACATCCCACTCTGAACGCAGGCAGCGTTAAAATCATCCTGCCAGAGACTACCCCAGGCCAAATCCCGGCTGGGTGACTTCAGGGGGATATCCTAACCGGCACAAAAACCCATAAGGCATTTTGCTGGAAAGGTAATTACAGCTTCTCAGCCTGCTGTAGAATGCAGGAGGTACAGCCGGCCCCAGATCTGCACTCCCAGCAGGCGAGTCAGTAGCATATCCCTGACAGCGTTTGATGAGAAAGCCAGAACATCCTCACAAACTCTGAGAGAAAATCTGTTCCCTGATGCACAAAGCAAAGAAAAATTCCAGATGCAGGAGGCTCCGCGAGTAGTAAGTTCAGCCATGTTTTACTCTGCATTTTCTATCGATCCCTACAGAAACACCAGCAGCTGCCCTGCTCCCGCTCGTCTGGTGCTGCAGGTGCTCTTGTTAGCCTGCTGCCCAGACAGCAGCTCACCTTTAAAGAGGATTGCAAGCCTAAGCCAGGACAGCAGCTAAAGCACAGCTGACAGAAAGGGTGAAAGCCTAACGCGGTCAGCACAGCATCCCCTGTATTCCTGATACAAAGTGTTCTGTTGACATCGACCTATTTGCAGCCCCTACCTTTATGCGGTGCAGCTGGATGAGTACGAACTCAGTGCACGCACATGTACCAGCAACCAGCCCTGTGCCCTTCAACATCTCCCTTCAAAATGAGAACACTACATGAGTGAGCGGCCCTTGATAAAAACTGGTGTTTGCTTAAACCTCAAGCACACAAAGACTGGGCTTGCTCTCTGATAATCTAGATTTAATAACAAGGTCTTGCAATATGCAATTTGTATTGAACATCAACAGGTCCAATCAAAGAGCTCATAAGATTTTTATGTGCAGATTTGGAGCATAAAGAAAAGAAGCTTTAGAAAATCAAATGCTATTAACTGTAGATAATGAAGTTAGAACAGCTGTATCTGATGACAGCACCATAACCAAGAGACAAGCTGTGTGCTTCTTGACATCACCAGTGATACAACCTGCCACCAACCCCAGCACTGCACTTCCCCGTCTGAAGCAGGGCAGCCCTTAAAACCCGCAGGTGACATCCAGTGGTCTCCCCACTCAGGCTGCCCCACTACAGTGGCACAGCTGATTCCTGCCCATGCTGGGCTGAAATCTTGGCAGCCTCCTACTAGTTTGCTCATTCTTCCGCCTGCTCTCTCTTTTGAAAAAGAGCAGCAGTTGCTCATGATTCTTTTAAATGGCTTCAGAGTCATTTAGATTAAAATAAATTAAGAAATATTTTAAAATGGGTTTTGTACAACAGTGATGAACACATTATGAGAGACAATTTTTCTCCCTGTAAATTCATCAGCTTTACTTATTGGAACTTCTTACCACTGAAAGTACTAGCTCACATGGCTTGTGCCACAGCTGAATACAGGAGCACTTCACTGACAGAATAAAAACCTGTGTTAGCAGACAGATCTTAGATTTCTCCATTCATCAATATAGAGCCATGATTTTCACTTCCCTCTTAGTCACCCTCCAAGTATTTTTTTGCAGGAGGAAATGGTTCTAGCACTTCAGGGCTGGGATGTGAGAAACTGAGAGCCTCACATCTGGGGGCTTTGGGGGGACTAGTACAGGAGCTACAATTTGGGAAGCCTGGAAGCTTATTTAGGCTCAGTGCCAGCAGTGACCAACCCAACTCATTTCCTCACCCTCACCAAGTGGAGTCGTTGATAAAGTGATGGGTCCAAGGATTATTGTAGCTGAGTTGCACCTCATAAAATTGACTGAAGTCACACCCACAGGGCCCTGCAAATGTTCCAAGTCACAACTGCACTGCTCAATTCACACACAGTGTGCTCCTGCCTCACCAGTTCATGATGCTTTGTTGATTGAAACTGCAAAATCCAAGGTTATGTCATTGCCTAGAAAATCAGTTTTCTCACTCAACTACAAATTAAACATTTCCTTCTATTTGAAGTATTTTTAAAGATGCTTGTGGGGAAAAGGATGAGCAATGAAATAATTAACATTTTGTTCAACAGAACATCAGATGTCCAAAGCAAGAGCCTGCTTCCTCTCTCCGGAGTACTGGGTATTCTCCTGCACCTGAACTAAGGCAAAGTATTGCCCAGTTTGTCCCAGAAAAAAAACCAAATCTGTGCTTTATGGTGAAATGTCCTGTTTTCCCTTGGTCCACCATCAATTTCCCACAACCTCTTTCTCCTCATTTTATCTGACCTTGCCATCCATGGCCTTCTGTCCACCAATTTTTGGTGAGCATGGGGACAAGTTTGTATTTTCTCATGTAATTAAAGCTACTCTTTGAGTAATTTGATTGCTTTCAGTCTACGTTCATACAACACCTTCTACACGTAACCACTGACACTGTCTTGGTCAAGTCTGCCTTAACTGCCTTGTCCTCAGAGGTACAAAACTTGATAAAGTTCAGATGTCTTCATCTCCAAGTTGTGCTTTTCCTTATACAAGGGCTTCTTTTCCATCAGTGATTGCAGGCTCTAATCTCCCATACAAGTGCAGTATCAGCCTAAAGAAATTGTTGCCACAAAAAAAACCCCAAACAAACATTTAAGAACAAAACAAAAAAAACACCACAAAATGCACAAAATTACAAATGTTAGCCCAAACCCTGTTTGGCATGAAGTACAGTTGAAACACAGGTAATGTGGTATTCAAGCTTGCAGGGAAGGCAGCACATTCTCTAAGTGTTTAATGCAGCATCAGAAACTTTAGGCAGTCTCACGCTTCTGACATTTACCATGTCCCCAAGAAGAGCTCAGTGAAGGCTCAGCTCGCAGCGTCCGAGTGACTAATTTGGGTTTCCAAGACACTTTGTATCACTATGCAAGAAACCAGACTGGCTCATATGAAGTCATTCTGACTTCCAATGCAGTATCAGGACTTTAAGAAAATCCTCCTAATGAATATTTACCCCAGGAAAAATGGGGCTTTTATGATTTGTTCCAGCTTCTTCATTCACTGAGAATTTCTTCCAGTTGCTTTGGAAGTCTAAAGCACATTTCTGAAGTTTTCCTATTTCTCTCAAGCATTTTTTTTCCAAACATTGCACATATATTACGATTTAATTTTCAAAAATAGCTGATATTCTATAATTGAAGTTGATTTATATGCTTGTGTATGATGAAGTGCATTCACACGAGGCTACACAGCCATGCGATACATGTGATTATGCAATGGTTGCATGTACATGCAGTATTTGATTTACTCAGTACAAAGCCTCTTTACTCAGTACAAAGAGTCTTTACTGATGCTCTGCTGACACTTTCCTGATCTATTTTGTCATCAACTTGCTCACTAAATGAACACAAACATTTTTTTTTTGTTTCACAGCTGTTCCCTAGATGATTCAGATATCACCCCTGTATTCACCAGCCTTCTAGAAGCATGAGCTCTCTACAGACTCTAAATCTATGAACCACACCATATATTTTGTTCATACTTCCCCATATTTAAAAAATAAACCCTGTGACACACAGGTATCTTGCAGGAATACATTATGTTCAGAACTTACAACTTTTTGGCTCTCTGGGAAAAATGAAAAGTAACTACATGTATGTATATATATGTGTGTCTGTGATTCTGTCTATCATTTTTAAAATAATAATAGATGAAGATAAACAAGATTGTGATCCTGCAAGCTTCACCACACAAACTATCCTTATTCTGGTTGTTGCCCTGGGAATTGAGCATGGATGCTCAGAGTAAGCAGGGTTCCCTCTTCAGGTATGAGCAGAATCAGTCTCATATTTCCTGCCAAGGCTGGTACAAGGCTCCACTTCTTTTACTGAACAGCTTAAAAAAACTCCCATAGAAAAATAAACAGTGCTACCTTTTACTACACAGTAGAAGAAAGGGCACATTTTTTAGAAGAAAACGCCTCTAATGCAACCATTGGCACAATATATAGGTGCTTAGGCTCTGTAACAAAGAAGCAGGGCTGGTAGCAATGCTTTTACAGTTCTTTCTAAGGAACGCAAGGATAATTATGAATGAGGTCTGTCTTGCTACCCTTCCCAAAACGATCCCGAGTTTCTCCCATGTGCCACTGCAGAGAGTAGTAGCTCTCCTCTTTTTGAGAAACGTTCAGAACCTCACAGAATGAAAGTGAGGATTGAAATAAAACAATGAATTTGCTCTGGTTCAAACCCTGGTTAATCCCCTTCAAAACCCAGCATTTTCAGCATCCACCACTAAAGATTGCCAGGACTCATCACATTCCCTGACATGTGATTTGGACATTGCAACATGTGGCATTTCTGTTTATAGGGCTCCCTTAGTAAGGGGCCGAGCACGTTCCAGGAAATGTTTGACCCTGTCTATAGCTTGAATGTGGATGCAATCCTTAGGAGTTTTTCTCTTTCGCAGTTTGTTATTCATATACTGCTGCATTCCCTCTTGCTTGGGCTCGATGACAAACCCTTTCTCACATCACTGACACCAAGAGAAGTGTGTCTCCAGGAAGAGCCATAGCCCCATCTCAGACTGCACAATGTGCTCTTTTTGTCCCTTTCAGCTGGCTTGACACAACAGTCACATAAATGAGATGTAGCAACTACTGCATCCCCTGGCAGCAACTCGAAATCCCAGTAAAACAGCTGTTATCATTCTGGTGGGCAAATTACACAGCGGCGATAGATTCATTCTTAGCTTCAGGATCCTCACCTCCTCTTATCAAGATGGCAACACACCACAAAGAAATTTTCCAAATTTCACTGCAATCCCTACATTTTTCATTCCAAGACAATATTTCTCTGCCCTGCCTTCCTCTTACATCCTCCTTATGTCCAATATCCTATAGCGTCCGAGTTCCATCTGTAGCGCTAACATTAAGTCTCTTGAGGATATAAAGCAAGGTTATATTCAGGTCATAAAGCAGAATATTAAGCACCAATTGTGTTGGCCAAATCCCCGGAGAGCCACAGAAGCCACACCTCCACCTAAAAGTCACAGACTTGCAGACTTCCAGTGCTGTAACCCGTGAGGGAAATGTGAGGACATGACTGCAGGAGGCTTACGGCTGGGCCAAAGGTACCAGGCAGCTTTCACGGATAAGCCCTTTCACATACAGACAAGTAGCGACACTATCGAGTGTAAAATCGGAAACAATGAAACAGACACGGTCGTCAGGTGTAAAACAAGTGCACGGCATCAATCACACGCCCTTTGATAAAAAATATCCCAAACTCTTAAGTACAGGCAAGCACGTAACCCGAGGCACCCGTGCCGGCGCCCGCAGCGTGCCGCGGTGGGTGACACGCCGCCGGGGACAGCCTGGCCGTGGCACGCCGCTCCCACGGGTACGCTCCTGCC
>WEIT01023432.1:12930-29252 GCA_013389985.1 Dryoscopus gambensis | reverse complement strand
CTCCGCCCCGATCCGCGTCCCGAGCGCTCCCGCGGAGGGCGGGGGCCGCGGCCGCACGATGCGGGCGAAAGCCGCTAAAGCTGTTGTCATCAACCAGATGCGAAAAAACCGCTGCGAGAATCCGTGTGCGCGTTTTCCGCACCGCCTCGTCACTTTATGGGGTCCCAGCGGGTTAACCCACTGCCATAAGCGTAAAGTAACAGAGTGCTCCATGAATGATTCAGTGCTATTGCAAGGCAACACAAATGCATTTGATTGATAGGGAAAACTATAAACCGTCATCCGTAAGGTCGCTTTGCTCCTCATTTTTAAGGCATCTTTGCTGCATCGCAGGAAGGAAAGGATCAAGCAAGACTTAGTTTCTGATACCAAGAGTACTTAGCATGCCCCAGTCTGTTCAAAGAGAATGCTCGTGTGAAGAACCATTCACCATATATTAACAAATAATTTCTTCTAGATCGCAGGTACTACAGGACTTCTGAAGCCGTGTTTTTTTCAACTTGTCTTCATAGGCATAGCTGTTTAGATTATGTTGAAACAGGCTGTGAAGGATGAGTGCTAAAAGCAAAAGGCTAAATGCTAAAGAGTAACTTCCATATCAGGTTGTTGATCTGGGCTTTGAGGGGGCTTTTTGCTTGCTCTTTTTTTTTTTTTTTTTTCTTGCAAAGGACCCAAAGACTTGCTGGAAAATTTTGAGAGGTTCAAAATTTTGAAAAATACACATCCATTTCATCCTTCTACCAAAAAAAAAAGAAAAAATCTTGTCCTCAATAATTTAATGCATGTTTATTCTGATCTTCTAATTTAAAAGGGTGAGCCTGTATAACACCCCCTTCTATCACCAATTAATACTGAATCAATTTTCAGGAAGATTTTTTAATAATCCTTGGTGATATTCTGGATATTCTCCTAAATTGTGGGTGTCTACTTCAAATAAGATGATAATGGACACCGTCTTCTATGAGAAGGTTTTCACTGACCTTTGGTGATGCACCAGCTCAGAAAGTGATCCAGTACCTGAAACACAGATCTGAAAGTACAACTACCATGCATAAATATTTACATAACTGTCTCTATTCATCTATGCTCATTACCTTCCTGGGCCCTGAATGTTGGTCCTGAATTATTTGATGTTTTTCTTCATAGCAAGAACCAAAGTTCAGCCCTTCCAGTTCTCACCATCTTTCAAAGCTAACAAGGTTCAGAGGCTGCCCTGCCCAATTTCATCCCAGGCTTGCAAGTAGGCAGCCACATGCAAAGGCACCTTCAGAGCACTTTTTGGAGCCTTTAACTCTTCGTTCTTACTGCTAGAAAATTTTGGGATGTGCCTGTCATAGCATGTCGCATTAGCTCTGAGGTTATCACAACGCAAATTTGTTCTAAGTGTTTTGCAAGGCTTGGACGTAGAGCGACTCCTAGATATGGGGATTTCTCTGACCAAGATCACTGTTTGAATTTAGGATCACAAAAGGGCTCTCTCACTTCTCTCTTCCTAACAGCATTAATTGGACTACATAAAAAATTTGTTTATGACATCACACTCCTTTAGAATTATGTGCAGCATATGCAGCCCTCTCAGTGCTCCAAATGGAACTGTAAATAACAGTAGTTGAACCAGCATTCAAAAGATTCACATTCTTTGGCAGTATTGGCTACATTCATCACAGGCTAAATATTCCTTGTTTTCTTCATCACTTTCCCTTGCACTCAATACACAAAATAAACAAATCTGCTGATGCTGATTACATTATCATTTCCTGGGAAAACTTTCTGATTCAAAAAGCTTCCCTTTTGTTCTTTCTAGCAACTGTCATTGGCTTCCCTACTAATTTATTTGACCAAAATACATCTCTAAAAGTTACAAGCAGGCTGAGAAATCGTCTATTTATTTTCATCTCCTCAAGCAGTGAATTATTATTCCACTATATAAAAGTATTCTCACAACTAGATGTGAATGGATTTTCTTTTGTTTCCATACTCATTTACCCCCACCCTTAAAAAAACTAAGAGAATGTGTATTTATAAAAACACATGCATATCTTGTGTAAAGCAGGGTTTATATACTATCAAATATATAATTTTGAGTTCACACATACTAATTTATTTTTAATAAGGGATTAAAAAACAATATTTAAATTCTCAAACAGCTTAGGAGCATACGCAGAACTGAGTAGGAGGAATAAATTGAATTCTTTCTTTGTATCTAATCCTTCCTCCTATTTTCCATAGTTCGGGGATGACTATCTTCAAAGGCCAAATTTCTTTGTAACATGGAAGAAGTTTTGGCAATTGCCCTAGGATCAGAGGAATACTCCAACCCCAAGGGCATTCCCAGCCTATAAGCATAACAAGGCACCTGGGTATGTAAGCTTGTAAGCTGATAATACTAATGAGAGCAGCGAGCAGAGCACACACGCTCCAGGAAACCTACTGATCAGCAGATTTTAAATCTGGTTTACCCATCTCTTATATCTGAATATGACAGCAAAAAGTAAGTTATATTTTGCCAACAGACACAGCCTAAATAAGCTGGTAATTACAAAAAAAGTCATCAACATTTCCAAAAGTACTTATTTAAAGACAAATCTACATATAAACAAAAGATACATATAATACTCATATATATTTACAGATTACTTCATTCCTTCAGCCAAACAGAATTTGCTGATTCAAATTTTCCAATACTTTTGACTTGCCTGAATCTTTTTCAGCTAATCATCATTCGCCAGCAAGCATATAAATATATTTTCCAAAATAAAACTCACACTCACAGAATTTTGCTTACAAGACTTATAAGTCTTTGCACATTTTTTTATTTGTATGACAAGACAAACAGGCTAAGGCAACTATTTTCTTTTATTACTCAGAAAGATAACCCTAAATCTATGTCCATTACAAACAACTGAAGTACATTAGGAACATCAGAAATCCTAAAAAAACTCTATGATAGAGAGCAGATCTTTTCATTATTAATAACAAACTACTGCTAATATTTACACCATGGAAACACTCACTAAACTTCTCTGGTTTATATTCAGAAAGAAGTTTTAATGCTAGGAATAAAATAACTGCAATCGGTTTAAAAGAGAGAACAGTTGATCTCAGTGTTGACAAATTACCAGGGAAGTAGGTAGAGATAACTGTAGCCATAAGAAGATCTCACAAAACTTATCAGAATGCTGATCATATGCCCATATACTGCACCTGACAGCTGTGGTCACTTGAAGCTATGTCTTCAAGACAGAAGCATCTATTACCAGCCTTCAAAATGTCTTGCACACCTCAGTGGCTCTATTTCTTGGATAGACTTGCAAAACAGGGTTGAGATACAGGAAGTTGAGGCTCTTCCAGTACCTTGAGAAGGTGATTAATCCAGTACCTTATTGTGGTGTTTCTGTCAGCATTTGTATGTATTCAATGTTCTCTTAAAAATGGTCTATTCTGCATTCCCCCATGCTTTACTCTAAATGGTTTTGTCTTATAATGTTCACACCCTTGAAACCCCTATATAGACCATTCCCCTCCCCTGATGTCATGTCCACACCTGCACCCCTCCTATTATTCCAGTACCTTCCCTATCCATCACCCAAGCCCAGCCCAGCAGCCTTGTCAATCCTCCCCGAACCCTTCCCTTATCCCTAGACAGTTCTACGTTCTTCGATGATTCATTGGACCTCAGAAATGTCATCTATGTTCTTGCAGTATTATTGGTTATATGTAAATATAAGCCCCCCTATGTCCACTCCCTTTGTATTCCCCTATTGGTTGAATTATTTCCCTGCCTATTGTAACCACCCCCCTTTAGAAGTTGATGTTCCTCATTTTCCCTCGTTCCGTTGGCCAGACCGAGTTTGGAGAAATAAAAGCTGTCTCGGATTACCCGACCTGCTGACCCCTCTCTCAGCTCTTTACCCTCAAGCACGCGCCTGACCTCTGCGAGGAGCTTTGTGCTCCTCAGCCGTCACTTAGCTCTCGGTTCCAGAGCTAAGGTGGTTCCATCCTACGGTTGCTCCTGAGCCAGAGCTAGCCGGGGCAAACCAAGGGTGAGGGCTCAGGACAGCCACAGTACCTTGAGAAGGTGATTAATGTAAGGCAGAGCAAAAGAAATACCAACAACAACAAAAAACTTAGAAATACAAATACAGACAAGTCACTTATGCAGGAGGTTAAAGAAAGGGAGAGGGAAATAAACCCACCCACCTTCCAAATTGTGTACTGCAAGACCAAATCTTTTATTGCCTCCAGCTGTCAGATGACTCACACATGTTGCTGAAACCCAACCCTATCTGGTATTTAGAATTGTTCTCCTGTTAAATGGCCACCATCCTACACATGTAACAATTCTGCCTTGAGCCTCTATAGACTGCAATTTAAATTTCATACAAAATGTATTTGATATTTGCACCTACACAAATGATAGTAACTTACTGCTGCCCCTTGTTTCAGTTGGCGGGAGTAGTAAGTGCTCCTGGGGTGGACCTAGGTCCTGGACGTTGGACTGGAATGCTGTTTCTGAGAGATGCTATAGCCTGGCTATGGTGCCAAGTACTCGCACAGAGAAACTGTCATGGAGGATCATTGTGAGGGTTTGAAAAACTGGCTGATAGGGCTTTTTAAAAGTGGTGAGTCATGATCTTAGAGGAGCATTCTTCTGGTCTTCCGTAGGGACCGGTATTTCAAGTCCAAGGGTTAATTTATTCAGTGATTACATAAATGTGATTCATAACTGATTAAAATGTATGGATGACAAAGAATGGGGAATAATAAGGATATAGAAGCTCTGGAATGTGATTTACTTGGTAAGTCAAGCACATTTACATATTTCAGAGCAGCAAATTGTGAACTGCACTTAAGAGCAAGAAATGTAAAACACACTCGAGACAGTCTGGCAAGCAGCATTGCCAGAAGCATCGAGAGGTCACTAAAGATGGGTAACGACTGTATTTTCCAGTGCAATGCTTAGACAGAAGGAGAATGGTTAAGTGGGAGAATGTGATTATATCACAAGGTGGTCTTAGAGAAAATGACCTGGACACACAGTTCTGGTATCTACAGCTGAAACAAGGCTGTGAAAATTCAGAGACAAGCCACAGGAGTGATTTGAGAAACAGAGGGAACGCCTTACTCTGGAGGACGATGCAATCTGGTGAGCTGGTGAAAAATAAATTAAAAAGTGATTTGACTGCTATGTTTATTACCTTCACAGACAGAAAACTAGAGCAAGAACTAACAACACAAAGTTGCCTTCTCCCTGAACCTACCAGTTAGGGGTTTCAATGGATGAGATTTGCCAGAGGGCTGCAGGTGCCAGAGCAAGAGAGGCAGCTGTAATCGGATGGAGATTTGGAGGCAATGAACCAGACACTGTGGTTAGCAATAACTATCCGTAGCCATAACGAAAGTTTCAATAATGTAATTTTTCAACAAAAATGAACATTGAAAATTTAGAAACAGATCACAGTTTTTTAAAAAAAATTATAAAACATGCAACATCACTCTGTGAGGAAAATAAAGTAATATAATCTTACAATCATGATATCAATCAATATTAATATTTTCTGGCAAGCTGTGCTGTAGTGTAAAATAAACCACCTTCTTTAGTATTTCACATCAGCTGCCAAAAGCAGTCGGTTATATTGCAATCCTAATCTTTGTAATTTATAATACTTTTCAAGTTTCCATGGGTTTTTCTGGCATTAACTCCAAGAAATTAATTCATGGCTTTCATAGGACTTAATTATTGTCATATCCTAGGGGATAGTACAAACTGTTATTTCCCACAGATGAGTTTTAATTAAACTAAACTGGACCTTCAGAAAAAAATGTAGCAGAAAATACTCCTCCCCCACTTATTCCCCTGTCCTACCATGTTTAAGAGTTAAATCTGTCTCCTTGTTGAAGAAGATAAAGGACAACTGATTGTGCAAGGTTTTGTTGTATGTTGTGAAGTCCCAGAACTGTTAACCCATATCTTTATCTTTTCTTACTGTTGCACAAAAACCTCTTTGTTTTCAGATCTGCACATACTCTATAGTCTCTCTCACAAAATATGAGGGAAAAAATCAGCATAGTCTTATTTTAAAAAGGCCTAAAATCTAAAAATGTCATTGCCTAACACAATTCTTGATTTGCATAAAAGACACAAAGCAATGAGGTAGGTAATTTACTTGCCAGCATCATATCCAGCAATAAATACAGGGTTCTACGCTTGAAAAAGTGATGGGGTGGTGGTAAAATGCAGCTCCATCTGAGTCCTGAAGAAAACAAGCCTGTGGTTTTCAAATGCAAGTTCCTGTGTTGAAAGGTTCAACAGGCACATTTTTTTCCAGCGAAAAATAAATTTATAAAGCACAGCTCGCATAATTCTCTAGGGATTTGTTAAAGAAATAGGATCAAAAGTAATTATGTGATCACATTGTACGCTAAGGATATACATAAAATAACCCAAAAACATAAAATAGCAATGGGTGTCAGAGAAACATGGATTCAATTTAAAAAGGCCCAAAAACCCCCCATGCACACTTCCCCAAATGATAGCATGTTAAAATTGCATTGTTTATTTTTAAACCTCTTGAAGAATGGAATATACATTAGAACTTTGTAAGTCAATCCCATAGTGTTTTTAGCACTCTGCTTCAGCTTTCCAATAGCTGAGGAGACACCAAGCTTTTACAAATATCTTTACTGGAATATTTAAGCAAGAGGCTCTAGGTTGTGCATAATGTTGTGGCAGCGTGAGTGGAGGCATAAGCCAGCAGGCTGAGAACCAGTGAATAGAATGATGTTCATGGGGAAAAGCTGAAGCTCTGAAAACTCCTTGTGTTTTTAGGGTAATGCTTCAGTCAAATAAAGCAAAGTATAGCTGCAGCTGGAGGATGGGAGTGGGAGTTGACAAAGCAGAGGATAATGGCCACCTTTGAAATCTGATTAAAGAGGTTGCTTCCACCATGGAGAGTTCAGGCTGGCAGTGCATATGGATTCAGCAAGGTTTAAGTATCAGTCCCTGCTAAAAATCGAACAATACAGGGATTTCAGCTTCTGTTCACCTGCCATAGTCAAATACACATTTTTTTTACTTATTTTTGGAGTGAAGGGGAAAAACACTGAATTTCAACAGGGATAGAGAAGTAAATGCTTCTACAAAACACATACAGAAGAGGAATCTGAACTACTTCCACCTCTCAAGTAATACTTGAGTCATTCTGCATGTCATTAAGACCTTGCTTTTTGTTAAAGCCTGATCTCATCTGCACTTTCACTGGATTGTCTGTTTTGAGTATTATACCAGATTGCATGTGAAGCAGCACTAAAATTCAGATGTGGTCTTGAGTAAGCAAAACACTGTAAAGTTCTCGAAGGGACTTATTGAGTAGATGAAGTGGTATTTGAAGTCTGAAGAGCAGCTGACACGACAGTACAAAGTGGAAGATCTTTTAAAGGTTTAAGCCCTTCTCACATACTTCAGTGTTATTTCCTGTGCAACAAATGAATATTTATAGTAGATTCAAAAATATTAGACTACAGCTTCTGTGACTAGTGCAACTCAAGTAGTGAATTTTGAGATTCTAGCTTGTGATCAAGCTGCAGCCTGAGAATGCACTCAGCCCAGAAGATGGATACATAACTGCTCAATGTAGCAACAAGTCCCTCAAAACAAATGCCAGCAGAACTTACATGTTCTCCTTTTCCATTTCTTACTGCTGCTTCTGTAAGTAGTTTAACAGATGGCACCGCTGCAAATCATCCTAACAGATAAAGCTCCTTCATTAAAGAAATGAAGAGTAAGACACTATATCCTACATGGTTTTTATCACAGCCTTGTATTTAAAAGCATATGAAAAATATAATATACGCATCAAACCAAACCACATTTATTTTATCAGTCACAAGTGCAAATATAGCAACAAGTCAGATCAGCAAATTACAACACATAGAGAAGAATGTCATGTAAATGCTAAGTACACTGACAGACCAACTTCAAAAGAGCAGCAAAAAACAGTGTCTTCAAATAAAAACTTCTATTCTTTTTACCTGTAATCTAAAATAACATAATAAATCTAGATCAGGAATGTCTCTGATAACTCATGTTTAGCCAGGTATTCTGTTATTAGCAGTTCACATTATTCAGTGTGCAAAAGGCCTGTCCAAGCTTCCTAGTAACAGACATTTTGGTTTTAAGCAACTTTTACTCAATATTTAAATAATACAGTGCTGATGCTAGTTAATAACTTCTGCTATTTGATATTATAAATTTAGGAATATGTATTTAAAAAAACTAAGACCAACTTCAGTGTACATACATAATTCTACCTGGATCCAAAAATGGGCAACATTATAGATAAAACTGATTTTTTCTTGTCAAAAAAAAAAGTAATCTCCATTTTTTTCCATCATCTTTAAATCTCTAGTTAAAATATATGCAGTACTTACGTATAAAATAGAAAACATTCCCATTAGAAAGATACTGCCACTCAATTAGCTGTTTTTCCCCACCTCTTAGTAGCCAGGGAACAAGATTTATGCTTAACACCCGATCACTATTTTGCTTTGCAGAAAAGCAAAAGTTGACTTTTACACTGGAAATTTAGTTGGCCTTCTTCTTTGTTACGCATTGTTTCTTCTTCTCTTTTTCTTGATAGGCAATGAACTGAGAGTCTGTACCAAAGATTCTGTCCCACCACGTGAAGGTGGAAGCATAGTTGCCGATAAAGTTCATGTGATGGAAATCATGAAAACGGGCCCCAGCATAGAAAGGCACCAGATGAAGAGGGTTCAGCGGGACATCGTAGCCACTACAGGGGAGAAAAAGAAGAAAAGCAACTAGGGTAAGGATTTTTCTGAAACATAAACTACAAAATATTGACACTAACTTGTCATTTTTATAAAAGAAAAGTATTTTATAGTTTTCTAAGGTCCTGAGGTAATCACTATGATATTGGCTTAATATGAAAACAAGTTCCCTCCACTCCAAGTCAAACCATTCTGTAAATTATCCCACAATGGCTTTGGCACTTGCTTTTCAGCTCTGTTTACTAAGCAATACAAAAAAAATTTAAGCAGGTAACTTAAAAAAAATCACAGTGGCTGCCTTCCTGCCAGCTTAGCAGTTTTCACTAAGAGTGACTTTAGGAAGGAGGAACAAGAATAAGTAACATTATCTTTAAGTGCAAGCTATGGACATCAGCAGAGCAGCTCATCAGAGAGCATCTCAAATCAACAATTATTGTATGCCTAACTCTTATTTTCATCTTACTGTAAGTTCTTCAAATATTTAAAATTCAAATATATGATTAAAGTAAGATTAAAAGCAGAACAGTGTGCTCTAGAGGGATTCCAATACTTTTGCTTAGTAGTGCTGGAAAGCCTCTTACCACCACCTAGTGGGGAGAGTGCAAGGCAATCCATTATAAACCCTTCAACTGGAGAACAAACTAAAATGATAATTACAATAGGGAAATTCCTATTTTGCATCCATGAGTTTATGGTATGTCAAAACATATACTTTGGGAAGTCTACAAGCAAAATATGACTAAACCTGGAATGCTTCATGCCATGGGTTTACTGGTTGCTTATGTTCCACTAAAACACCTGACACTCAACTTGCAGTAAGACACTATCTGCTTCATAATATATTTACAAATACAAGGTCAAGTGTTAATACTATCATTTCAAAAATGAACTCTTAGTGTCCCCTGCCTCTTGAACACAGGAAAGAAAAGCTCATCCATTTGCAGATGAACTAAACTAACCCTGTTCAGATTCGCCCTAGAAGTTTGTAGCCAAATTTGAAGTCAGTTCTACTACAGAGACAAGAAGTCTTGTCCTTTTTATTCACAATAAATAAACAAACAAATAAACAAAAGTAATCTATGCATTTTTTTTTAAAGAGAGTCAGTGGTCACAGAGCATAAAGCTTTTCTTGAGCAAGAAAATGGTCTGACAGAAAAACTCTTGGCTGGAACATCACTTTTTGTAATCGATTTCTGGTGTTCCAATATGCATAAGATCACTTGCACACCAAATATCAATAGCCAGACATCCTAACGAGGTGCCTAGCTTCTCTAAACTTCCTTGAGATGCTCTAGCTGATAGTCCACTCTCTTTTAATCAGCAAGACCTGCTGTTAGCACTACCTCAAAACAGAAAAGAGTAATAACTCTCCAGGTTGTGTCATTCTTTGTGAGACACATAAAAGCATTCTAGTGCAAAATAAACAGTACATCTCAGGAGACAGTGAGTTTGAGACAGACATAGGGACAAGAGAAAAAACAATTATTAAGAAGCAATGAGCATCTCACCTGTGTACGTCAATGGTTTCCATCAAGCGACAAATCACCCACGCCCACAGAAGAACCACATGGTTACAAAAAACAACGATCCCAATAAAAAAGCCAGTTCCAAGGATGAGTGTTTCCAGAGGATGCGCATATTCTGCTTGCATTCCAAATGGAGACTAGAAAGAGGTAACAGACAGGGAACAGTCACCATTTTCAGTTTTATGTACTCCCAAATCAGAACCACCATTTTGCAGTACTCTCCCTTTCCCATTACCCAACAAGACTACAACAGGACAAACAGAACAATGCTGGGGGCAAAGGGAATGGTATGACTGAGCAAGGGCCATAACACAGATATTTAGCTCCTCTTTGGAAAAACAGTATTCCAAGGTCATAAGGATTATCACTCTATTAGTGATTCCAAACACTTCACTACTAGTTGAAAAGTTGAAAACTTTTATTTAGGCTTACCATCACCCCAGGTCAAAGCGTTATTTCAGGAATATTAAAAGTGTTTGGCAAGCTCCTATCAGCTTTGCTATACATCCAGTCTTGGAAGCAGAAGAAAGAAGGAAGCCAAAATACTCTCAGAAGCAGGACTCACTCAGAAATTTATTATCAAAATAAAAATTAAAAATCCCTCATCTTTGACCATTTTTTAAAATAAATTTGTACCACTCCAATGTTATTTTGAGATTGATATAAGACATTTATACATACACACACACACACACACACACAGAGAGTCATTCGTACATTTGGTTTAGCAAAAAAGGACATTCCAGAGAGTTTTCAATCATACAACACCATACACAGAGAACAGTTTAAAAAATTTTAACCTAATGCTGAAGGTTATAAATGAGATCATCAGAAAAAAATAAAGTCCATTTTATCTTAAGGGATACTTTAAAATCATCTCTTTTTACTATCAGGAAAAGTTTTTAGTGAAACAGCTACAGATTAGGCTACAGATGACTTCTGTGAGAACTGCTAACCACTCTCAAGAATAATGGCCAAAAGCTGCTCCAGCTAGAGACCTGAGGGGCTGCCAAGAGCAAGAGGAAGAGAGCAGCTGCTGCTGCAGATGTCTGTACATATGCATGCACCAATCCATACCAAGCTCCTCTATTGTTGGCAGCATGCATGAAGCATCCCTGACCCAGCAGCTTGCAGTTTCCTTTCGGCACAGTCTAGGTTATACACAGCAGCACAGAAATGCACAGCACTGCCTCCTGGGCTCCACAGGCAGTGCCACCTAAACACAGCAATATCATGTGCAAGGTGCAAGCACTGCTGGATCCTACCTGGCTGCAGTCAAGTGTGGTTCATTGCCTAATGCTCAATGCCAACTCCAACATCACTGAATGCAGAACCAGCCAAAACGTGTGCTGCGCTGTGCTCTCGATGCAGTACTGCACAATGGGTTATACTGATTCCAGAGGCCCTCATCCAGAGCTGTAATCCCTTCCTTGAATCAAGTACATGATGCACACGCCCAGGTTATGAAAGAGCTGCCTGTCTGATCATGTTCTGGGGATTCATATGCTCTGGGTAACAGCCCAGGTGGTGGGGAACTGATGAACAACCAAACCCAGACACCTACTGCTTCCCTTCCCCTAGCAATGAGACCTAGAGGTACATTTTTAGAAGTCTGCTTTACCTTGGTCATAGATATGATCAAACTATAGCAAGAGTGTGATCCTTCATTCATGTGAAATGAAATGAAATGAAATGAAATGAAATGAGAGAGGATGTTTCCAGAAACAAAATGGACGACTGTTTTTGATAAAGAGCTCAAAAAACAACATCTATCCCCCTTTCAGAAAGATGCAAAATTCTTATTCAAATAAGATGTTTAAATAAGTTCTGTGACACACATACTAAGGACTATTATTAAGAAAAAAATGAGTAATACATACAACAAACTCATGGTGAACCTTATGGATATACTTGTATATTCTCTTGTGATGCAGCAATCTATGCAGGAAATAGTGCCAGGCATCCTCAATCACAGCGCACCCAAAACACTGGGCAACCAGAACATACCTTGAAAAAGCAGAAGATCTATTAGTTATAGAAAATACTAGCAGATGCATAATCCTGAAAGAGAAAATAGTTTATATGCAAATAATGGTCAGCCATGTTTATACCTATTACTGAATAGCAGTGCACTACTTTTTTAACATGCTAAAAATATTAGTTACCAGGTAAAAACACTATTATGCTTATCAGCTCATCTGTTGATATGCTGAAGTGAGTTAGCACACATTAACTCACTTCAGTCAGCGTTAACTCACAGACTTAGCGTAACAAGCTGTCATTTAAATCTTACAAATGCAGGCTACAGAGAACAACTCCAGACTGTGTGAGACCTTCATATAAAAACACAGAGCTGCATCAGCTATCTACACCAGAGAGCAAACAGCTCTCCAAGAGAGATGACCTTCTGTGATAAAAAACTACTGTTGGTGTTGGGGCAGAAGGGGGCACTTATAGCTAACCCAGCTTTGTTTAAAGGTCTATCAGCTCAGTGCAAGAAAAGAAGACTGTGAGGCAGGTGGTACATTCTCTCCTCCTAGGAACACACTACTGCTATGATATAAAGCAAGGTCGAGGGTAGAGACACTTAGGAGGAATAAAAAAAAGTGGGTAAATAAAACCCCTAGAAAGTCCAACATTTAAACCACCCCACCAGGAATCTTGCTTAGCTTCCATAAACTCCCTCCTAATCCCCCTTCTCTCCTGAGGATTAGAACAGCTTGGGGCCATTTTAAAAAAATTAAGAAAATTCTAATGAGCTCTTATAGCAGTAAAGCATCAACTGAAGGATGGTTAAAAAATGCAGTTTACATTGCCAAAATATTATTTCCTATTAGAGCTGACAACACTAATTGTTAAATATTCTGCCTCCAACTGTATGTAAGTCATCATCACCATATCAGAAAAATCTACGCACCATCTTGGCATCTCTTCCCACCCATATGGGATGTTAAAATACTCTGTGAAGTAATAGGTACCACAAATCAGGGGAAGCTGAATGAAGAAGTGATTGAAGAGGAGGGTTTTGAAACACTTCCACTGCTTTTCCCATGTTTCTGGTTTATCCTAAAATGAAGCAAAAAGAATCGATTGTATTACATGTTTCTATTGCATGTAAGTGAAGTGCTGCAAAAATTCATTTGGAGTCAGTTTAGGTTCACCTTGGAAGACAGATAACATGCCTTCCAATAACACAGATTAACTCAGGCAACACAAATAACATGGCATTGGATTCAGTTTTATCAAAACCTCATTTTTCTAGGCTAGTGTTTTAAGATGTCTTGTCAGTCACCTCCAAACTACTTTTGTTTTTCCAGTGTTTACAGTTAGCAGGAACATTTCGTACTAACCAGTTTAACACAATCCAAGTTTGCTTTTCTTCTTTACACCACAGAATGAATGTCCATTGCTAAAATAGTACAAAGGGAGGCTCAAGATACAAGCTTGTGAAGAAATAATTGTCTTGAAAACATCCAGTTTTTGCAGGGAAACATTCCACCAACTACTGCAATAACTTTAGAAGCTGGCGTTCTTAATTTCTAATTCAAATTATAATGAACCAGGGGAAAACAACAATCTTTAGATACTGGATGAGCCTTTGCCTCCAGTTAGGAGTGTGCAAGCCATCCCAGGCTTTCTTCATTGTTATAATATTTAAAATCCTTTCAAGAGGATGTGCATAGAGGTACTTTGAAGAAGATAACCGCTATTAAATAAGCACACCACACACCACTACCACCACATGCCAGAATTCTATTCCCCTTCTCCTGCAGATACAAAAAACTATATATATGAAACTTTACCAACAGTAAGATTGACATACCCTTTCCTCTCTATAGCACCATGGTGAGAAGCATAACCCTTCCTGAGGAAAAAAAAATCCTTTTCTTCCCCTCCTTCTTTTTCTCTCCTCCTACACAGAGTAATTTTACTTTGTCGTTTCCAGGATGTCCAAGGGACCATATATTGATAACTAGGACACTGAGGTTATATGCTCTGCCTGATGTGTTCAAAGACAAGTCAGTGTATAGTTCCCAACCTTTCTCTTACCTGTTGAATTTTATATTTTTGCATGTATGGTATAAACTGAAAGATAAATCCTGGTACACAGAGCAAAAAGTATGAAACTTCATGAACTATAAGTGATCCCCAAGTTGCAATCTGGAACTTTGTGTAGTTATCCAGCATGTAATTCCAGGCATTTTTGAATGGTTGCTGCAGGGGATTGTCAGGTAAGAAAGAGTCTATATATTCCACTGCCAGATAGGCAGAGTTCAAGATATTAACGCTGTCGTTCATGGCCATGGTTCAATCATAGAACATCACAATTACAGTTCTTCTGTAGTTGTCTGTAAGTAACCTGCAAATTTTGAGAAAAATTCAATAAACAAAAGTTAATCTTCAGAGAAAAAAAAAATTACATGATTTACCTATTTTTAAAGTAAAGGAAGTTTTAAAGTAAAAACTGGGAAAGGACAGGAATGACAGATTCTCTTCATACAAAATAGCATAAAAAACCAAAGCTTTAGATTGGTTTGAGAGGCAAACCAATTTGAGAGGCAATCAGCTCCTAGGTTTTGAGATTATGTCAAGGGAGCAAAAGGATAAAGAAGTATTAATTATTAGCCAAATTTATTTCAAGGTTTTTGCAGGATAATTATATTCTATACTGAAAGAGCAAGGGGAAGGTTCAAACAAGATTTAACAAATGGATTAACTGTGATCTCTTGATTACCCAGTCCCACTTTTCTCATGGCCGTGAACCAAAATCCCTGCAAATTGCATCAACACTGAAGCTGGCTCGAGGCAATCCACCTTTCCCTCAGTAATGGACTTTTCCTCACAGCTCCCAAAACCACAGAAGCTGCATTCCTACAGGTGCCCTGAACTCATGCCATCTCCACAGACTAGGCTCCTCGTTGGTTTGGCTTGGAAGGGACCTTTAAAGGTCATTTACAGTCCAACCCTCTTGGGATGGGCAGGGACATTTTTCACTATATTACGTAGCTCAAAGCACCATCCCATCTAGCCTCCAAACCCTTCCAGGGATAGGGCATCCACAACTTTTCTGGGCAACCTGCTCCAGTATCTTAGCACTCTCATTGTAAAAAATGTCATTCTTATGCCAAATCCAAACCTACCAATTTTTAGTTAACAAATTTTGCCCTGTGCTTTGTCACTACAAGCCTTAGCAAGAAGCCCCCTTTATGTACCACAGTATGGTGTCCCTTGAGCCTTCTCTTCTCCAGGCTGCACAACCCCAACTCTTCCAGCCTCTCCCCACTGGCGATGTGTCCTCTGACCCTTTCCAGGGCCCTCTTCTGGAATCCCTATAACAGGTCCATCTTCAACTCTCTAACAGGTTTGCAGGTCACAGACCAGAGGACCCTGGTCCATCCCTGGTTGGTACACTTAGATTAGATCCAACACAAATCACAGGATCGCAGAATCGTTGGAAAAGAGCTCTGAGACCATCAGTTCAAACCTATGACCCAACACCATCCTGTCAACTAGACCACGATACCAAGTGCCACATCCTCTTTCCTTAAGCACCTCCGGGGAGGGTGACTCCACCACCACCCTGGGCAGCCCATTCCAACGTGTAATTACCCTCACATACTAAGCAGCGTACCAACATCAGTTATCATTTTTCTTTCTTAGCAACAGCATCACGATGCTGCCACTTCTTATTAACCGCAAAAGCATCGCAGCAGACNTTGGAAAAGAGCTCTGAGACCATCAGTTCAAACCTATGACCCAACACCATCCTGTCAACTAGACCACGATACCAAGTGCCACATCCTCTTTCCTTAAGCACCTCCGGGGAGGGTGACTCCACCACCACCCTGGGCAGCCCATTCCAACGTGTAATTACCCTCACATACTAAGCAGCGTACCAACATCAGTTATCATTTTTCTTTCTTAGCAACAGCATCACGATGCTGCCACTTCTTATTAACCGCAAAAGCATCGCAGCAGACGCCAAGGCAGCTCACAGCCTGAGCT
>WEIT01023432.1:0-12434 GCA_013389985.1 Dryoscopus gambensis | reverse complement strand
CCGGTGCCCGCTGCCCGCCTCGCCTGCAGGAGCGGCGTGGCTGCCGGCGGACACGTTGTCACTCCTGCAGGTGCCTGCGCCTGCTGCTACTGAAAAGATTGAGGTACAACAACGGCGGTGTTGTCATGGCAGCAGCGGCCCAGAGCCGCATTCACCGGGCTGGTGTCATGCAGGTGAAAGTGTACAATTCAAATAAAAGGTTCCCATTGAAAACCCGTGCCTCGCCGCACCGTGCGTCACACCGCCCATGGAATCCGGGCACCTACGTGACTCCCAGCCCTGGCACCAATGTCAGCGCTCAGGTGCTTTCACGGGAACACAGCGGTGGCCAGTCCTGCACCCATGGCCAACCACAGCTTTCAGAAACACAGCTCCAACAAATATTCTCATTTCGTTGGCATTCAGACCTTTAGAACACCAACTTCTCCCCTTTCCTTCCTCCCCTCCTCCCCCCAACTTATTTCACTGCTGTCACGATTATCTGGTTTGAGACTTGCATTGAGAAACACAAGTTTTAAGCGACCTGTTGGCATTAGGAAACAATTTTTACAAACTTTTATTTGAAGAAAATGTCTCAAATATGACAGTAACTTTGGTCATGTTAAAAGGAGGCCATCCAAGAACAAATAAAAATGTGCTGCTTTATAAGCATGGCCACATACAGTATATTCAGATATTGGCTAATAGAAGCTGAGGTTACACGCATAAATAGGCCTTTGTACCATGCAAGTTCAATGCAATTGCATACATTCACTATAAATTTTCAGTTATTTTCATGCCAAATCACCTTTTGGATAAAAAGGTAAAAAAGAAGTAACATCTAAATGTGACCAAAATTGAACAGGAAAAAAAAAAACCCCGTAAGTACAGACAACATTTTTATTAAAAAGATATTGAAATTACACCTGCTCAAGAAGTGTTATACCGTCTCTGATCTCCTTCAGCGGGAATTAGTGTTAAGCATTGTTACATATCAAAAAATACATCTCTGTTTTACAACATAGTACTGACATATTCAAAGTACTGTGCCAAATTATAAATAGTAAAATCAGGTTTTGAAGAGTTTCAATAGAGAGCAACTTATGCTCACACAAACATATGCACGTAGTATAGTCATGTAACAAAAGTTTTATAAAAGGAAACAAATTTACCCCATGCCAGCTTGAATTACTGAGGTGGGATTCAATACCTACTATGAAGACTGACAGTTCATTTCCTTAAATATATTTATTAGTCTCTGGAAAAAATAAGACAAAAATTTACTTTCACCAGAATACACACCATTCTTCATTCACAATCCGTTTCTCAGTCATGACTGACAGAAGTCGGTCCTTATGAAAGTGTTGGGTTTTTTTTTGAAGACCTTGCAATAAAAAAAAAAAAGGTCCACCAGACTTCAAAAGTTCAATCAGCTTCTGCTCAACTGCAGAATAATCCTACGCATTGCTTCTACCTAGAGTAATCTTCATCATCTGTCATCTGTAATTGTAGACAGTCACATCTTCCACTGGGACTCAAGGTGCAGCTACAAGTAGAGAAGTGCTTAGATACTCAGTCACTTCAAATACACTTGTTGAAGACTGCTTCTAGTGCATAATCAAGTTGAAAATCCCTTTACTGATCATAATGGTTTGTCAATAACTGTAACACCTAGAGGGAGAGGAAAAAAAGGCATAAATATTTAGGCAGTATTATTTTTTTATCAAGGAAAAAGAAATTAATGTGATACATTACAATCAGCATTTAACTGCACCAGCATCAATGTACATATTTTCCCCTAATTTCTCTTTGACACAAAGTTGTCTGAATCAGTGCAAAGTTCTGAAAGTTTCTGTGACTTGAAAAAACCTGCCACTAATCAAGTTTAATTTTGCCATCAGTGAAACATATACTTAACATTCACTAAATATTAATTAAATAACTCATCTGAAAAACTGCCATTATTGAAGGAAAAGATTCCTGAAACAGCTCATTTTCTAAATATCAAATCCCAAAGAACTTCAGAATTGGACCCCGTAGATTGAGACACAAATTCCTTGTTAAAAAAACTGGTTATACCAGAATCATCATTCTGACTCACCACTTATGTGCTAAATCACTCTTGAGTACACTTTAATCCCTCTTTTTTCCTTGTAGTGAATAATTATTTGAAGTCATTATTCAAAATGTACCATCAGATTCTTCCTACCCATTTTATTATCTTAGGTTTTACCTAAGACAAGATTCTGTTTGGACACTTTGTCAAATGTTATACTTTAAAAAGTCTGTTAAAAATATCTCTCTCTCTTACCTGCATAGCTCCTTCCTGTACTCATACAAGATGACACAACCGTCCATTTATCAGTTGTTGGATTATAATACTCCACTGTTGATAAATTACAGGAACCGTCATCTCCTCCAACTACATACAAGAGACCATTCACAGCACAAACACCTAAAAAAAGTGCAGGAAACCAGTATGAAAATTAGTGATTGACTTACACACCTCCCAAAAGCATGTTTTTTATGAAAGCAGCAGAAATCCAGGTACATGCCATTCACAAATGACATTGGCACAGTTTTAGTCATTGTTGCACATACCTGCATTCCTTCTGCACATGTTCATGTCTGCAACCTGCTTCCAGGTACTGGCAATGGGGTCAAACACTTCAACACTTTTTCTTACCAAAGGACCATCATGACCACCTACTGCATACAATAAATTGTTTAACACACCAACACCTGCAAACATATGAAAATACTCAGAATTAACCAGAGAATTATTTGAATGATACAAAGGAGAAACAACAAATATGTCAGCTAACATAAGTCCTTCATTAAGTCAATGTTGGAAACTATTTCAGCAAACATTTGGGTCAGGATGCATTAAAGCAAGAGACAGTAACTACAGCAAGACACTGATAAAATGCCTTGCGTGCCCATCTACCGTACTGCAGCATACAAAGACCAGAGCTGTTCTGCAACAGAAGATTTAGAAAATTTTGGACAAAAAAATGACATGCAGGAAAATGAGGCTTGTTGAAATTTAGGACTAATTAGAAGTGACAGTAAATGAGACAATGTACTTAGCCAGCATAACAGAAATCTGACAAGATGATAAAGTGTAAGTGAATTTTTAGAAAGTAAAAACTGCACAGTACAGAGGAAAAAAGCTGAATGGATAGACATTATACAATAGGGATGTTTCCACTGAAGTGTTGGAATACCTTGTAAACAGATAGATGGAACAGAAGTAAACAGTTAACAGTGAGTACCTTCTCTGGGATTTGAAGAACACCAAGCGTCTTTCAACCAAGCTTCAGTTATCAAAATATCCAAAAGGATATTAAAGGGTGTCCTTTAATCCTAAGGTCTCCTTTACTTTACAACAAAAGTTTATCAATTTGTGAGCTTGGAATGAAGGCATGAGTAAAGCTGGTTCTATCTACTGGCTATTTGGGCTGCACATATTGAAAAGATGGAAATGGGGGAAGCAGAAAGAAAGGCCTGTTTATTTATTCCTCCCTTTATAATGCATTACTAGAACCCAAACAACAAATTTGAGAAATGTAGGGGGGTTTTTTGCATTAAAACTTCTGAGTAATGGACCATAAAGACAACTAAAAAAGCAATTCTATGAAAGTATACTGGGACATCTAATAAACGCCACATTTAAGACTATGAAACTCAAAGCAGAGATACAGATTTGCAAATATAGCTCATAAAGGATTCCATGGAAAGGGAACCACTTAAAATCTTTTTTAAAGGGAAACAACAAATATGAATGCAAAAAATCAGGTAAGTCCCTCAAAGAAAAAAAAATATTGGCGGTTGGAAAAAAAAAAGGAAAAAAAAAGAAAAAAAGAGAACCCTGAGACCTTAATAACCAGCTGAAATATCTTTGAAAACATATCACTGATTTTGTATTTAAGAGCCATTCCTATATGTGGAGAGAAATGACTCCTGCTGAAATGACTAAATTTTCTTATTAAAGAGACTGATTTTAATAATTAAAGGAAGAGAGGAAGGAAACATGGAAGCTAATTGGTACTGTAAAATCTGAAAAATAGCTTCCTGATAGGATACTCGTATAAATCATGCTATTTAGTGCTTTATCAGTGATATTCACTATTAACATTTTCCCATATCCTTCCCAGTTAATTTAATTCCTCTTTCATTGCTATTATTTCTAGCTATCATGCCACAGTATAGTATGACAACTTTTCTTTCTCCCACCCTGCTCACACTTTATTAGGCAGGATAGTAGAACATTCATCTTTTGTAGAATTAAGCATTACACAGCTAGAAGGAGGGCTACAATTTTCAGTTTAAATATGCGATGTGATATAAATCCCCCCCACCCATGCTTGCAGTAGTTACTGGCCTTCCTATTCAGTGTGTAGACTTTTCCCTCTGCCACATTGCCACTTTTTTCTTTCATAGCTCCTTATTTTTAACAATGTCCTCCATTCCTCCATGGTGCTTCATTTTCCCTTGATCCCACACCCAGTTTCCAGGTCCTACCTTATTTCTTGCTCCTTCCGTCTGTATCCTCTTGTTGCCGTCTTCTGAGTTCTCCTTTCTTTGTTATTTTTCTTTCCTGCCCATTTTTCAGGACCCTGTCTTATATCTCTCAGCCCTCCCAAATGGCCTATATCTGGATCTGAAGTTCCTCCTCCCAATATGTTGCTGGAAACAGATCTGTCCCCGTATTGATCAACTGAGAAGCAGTGGGTACTAAAGAAGAGTAACTTGAGGGTTAACCTCTGAAAAGTTGCTTTTGAGTGAAGCTGAAGCAGTAGGAACAGAAGAGATGAGCTTAAGTTCCTTGAGATGACCAGACATTCAAAAGTTCAATACAGGAATAAAATTCTCTTTCATTAGCCCCCGTAACACCACCAGGACTGATTGCCAGTTGAAACAGTTCTGGTGGGTTTGACTATTTGGCCTCTACAGCCAAGCTCAATCAACAGTCATGATTTTCACATTACCACCCACTCCTCTGCCATGCAAAAATATAATTTTTCATGTATTTAACAGTGGCACAGAAGAATGTTGATGATTTTACTCAGTTATATGAATCTGGAATAACTGTCTACATTTAGTTTTCCTCTCCATTTTTTTTTATCAATGGACAAAGTAAAAGAGTAAGAAGAGAGTTGAGTAAGCAAACATAGGGACAAGGGAAAAGAGGAGAGGGGCAGGAAGATCCCAGGTGTTAGTATATTTAAGGAACTAAATTTCAGAGTTGTAGAAGAAATTCAACATTAAAAAAAAAATCTGAAAACATCTACTGTATAAATAGGCTACAAGCACAACAACAGTTTGCCAAAAAAAAAGCATCAAAAAATAAACCCCAAATGCTGAAACAAAATGTGTGTGCAGGCAGACTGCAAAATGAAACTTTGTCACAACCCACCAACACTATTTGTCTTTATAATGATACTTGTCACTTGCCCATTTTATATAAATATTTTCCTCAAAACTTGCCCATATTAGACAGGAATATTTTCCAGTACCCTTACTGCAACTCTGTCCAGTTTTTAATCCAGAATTTACTTCCAAGATGCACAGACTGAGTTACTAGAAGTTTCACAAGACAGTTATGTTTTCTTGAGGTGCAGTGTATTAATTCTTTCGTTAACATCATAGTTTTAGTTTAGAAACACAATTGAAACATGACTTTTAGTAATAAGAGTTATCAGCTTGCTGATTTTGTAAGGATATGATGGAAGTATCACAGACTATCTTCATTTTAGTAACGAATTTAGTACTTTGATAGATTTCTTTTGAAATTATTTGAACTTAATTTAAACATCATTATACAGGTAAAAACTGTTCAGAGTTAACAAAGAATAATGGAAGGTAAGATGAAAAATTTGGATTATTATTAATCATATACTGAGCATACTAGAAGTCCATCCAGATTTATTTGTAGCAATATGTCTTCCCATTATGAAGCACATTAATGCAATCACCAGTAGATACTTGAAGGGTGTTGCTAAAAACCACCATTAAGTACTTGGCAAAAAAGTGACTTAACGACTAAAAAATAAATGTAGAAAATAATATCATGGAATTTGACTTGAAAAAGTCCATGGGAACGCATCTAGAGAAATAAAACAACTTCTGCGAGTTGAAAAAACCTGAAATACCAAAAGACAAATAGAGGACAGTGAACAGTAAATGAGATTCAAGTCCATAATATAAATAGATAATGAAAATGCTAAAGTCAATTTGGAGCTGTGGAAGCATCATTTCATTAAACAAAAGTGGAATACCACAGGCACTTTTAAAGATGTCTTTAAAGAGAAATATACATACTCAGAATTGCAAGAAGGAAAAAAGAAATCCACAAAAAAAAAAGAAGGGATTTTAAAGATTATACAGAAATAAATGGCTATACCTTGCCTAAATGAAAAGGAAGGATAACATGTAGGAGGCTGTACATGTACAGAGGATGTGAACACCAGGTGATGAGAAGAATTACTGAAGGTGAAATAAAGGGTACATAAGTGGAAGTAATAGGATGAAACCAGTAATACAAACTTAAGAATGAACAAGGACAAAATTTCCTGCAGTGAATCAGAATGCAGAACAAGTCCTCCAAAGAGGTGGAAACCTAGTCACAGCTTACATGTAAAGTCAACCTGAAAACGCTGTTAATCAGCCCTAACTGGCAAAGAGATCTTTGTAGAAAAGACATTTTTTCACTCGTGCTGTATAAATTTTGATACTTCAGAATTTAGGTGATAGTGATTATTACAATCCATGAGTATTAGTCTATGTTAAAAACCGTCAGAAGTTGTGGGAAGAGGAGAAATACGAAAGTATGAAAAAACAAAGAGAGGTATTTACTATGAACAGACTGAATCTTACTCTGTAGAACAGTTTTGTTTTTATAACCTGCTGCGTATCAGCCATCTAGGACTAGCACATTCCATTAGATTCAGACTTTAGCTTACCTTTTATATTCTCAGATACACTTTAAACCCGTGAATTTTCATCTTTACAAGGACAGCTGCTCCTTGTCCACTCACCTGCCCCACTCCGCCTAGTGCTCATTTCTGCGACATAGCTCCACTCATTGGAATTGGCATCATAGCATTCTACTGAACTAAGGCACTGCCGTGACGCTCCATCGTAGCCACCAACAGCATACAGCTTACCTGGGGGGGAACCAAAGGAGCCTGCCAATTGCTAATGCACACACAGGGACTGCCACACAGGCAAAGAGGAAGGCATCGCTCTCTGATTAGCTACTAATCAGCACCAGTCAATCAGTTACTGAGCTTCTATGAAACAGTTTAAGTTAGCACGCCACAGCTCTTGTCATTTTTAGGATGTAAAAGGCACCCAGTAACCAACAACAATGGAAGTCAAAATATTTTTAAATTGCCTAGCCAAAATACACAGGGAAGGTTTTTAATTAAGCATTGTTCAAAAGCAAGCTAATTCAAGTATGTTCAATACTAGAAGCTCACAAATGGGCTTCCTGGAAATATCAGAAATTTAGTTGAAAATCACTTGTACAGTCTGCATTTTCAGATTAGAAACAGCAGTGGTTCCAATGCAGTTAAAACACACACACACAGCCCCCTAAAACTGTTTTAAGACCCAAAAGCCAGGCCAGGCCTTCACTGTGCAAGTGACATCCAGGCTATTCACCACCAAGATGACTGGAAAGTCAGCAGTTTTCCTGGCACTGCCCTTGGGATTGTCCCCAGCGTGCAGCCAGCAAAGTCAGCCACAGATAACGGAGCTGACAATACAGCAGTGCTACATCACTGCAGACCAAACGATAAGGTCATCACGTCAGCTCTCTGACTCTGCTGACATATGTAACCTAGAGCTTAGCGAGCTTTTCCTCACTTGGCCTCAGGCACAGCTGAAGCTCTGAAAAAAAATGTCAAACTGCTATGCTCAAAACTGATCAAGCCCAAGCAGAATGATTACATATTGCTCATACCGTTTGAATTACAAGGTTGAGCAAGAACATAAATCTGAAGTATGTTTCCAAAAGTAAGAAAAACTAGTAGGGTAAATGATTGCATTTCCCTCCATTCTTTTTAATGTCATTTGTCAACTTACCTCCAACAACACCTACGCCAACACTACTTCTTCTTGTGTTCATTGGAGCTACGTGAAACCACTCGTTAGTCTTTAAGTTGTAAACTTCGACTGATGACAAACCTATGAAGGCAATATAACACTTTCTCTATAAATCCAGCTGCAACATACTGTCTAGCTTTCAAGAAACCCTTCATATCTGAAAATTCAAATTATTTAATTTTAAGGACTGTTAATTACTGAACAAAAAGCACAATTGATGTCCTAGAGATAGGCAATTACTGTCAAGCCATTCTTTGTGTCTGAAAATGAGCAAATTACTGAAAACTTTTGTGGAACTGTGAAAAATTCTTCCCTGGATTTTCTTCCTTTCTTTTTAATTAAGTCACACACTTTCTCCTACATATGCTTCTACAATAGTTACTCAGCAAAAGGATCACTTCTACACAAATTGTTTAATACATCTAAGTAGAGAATGAACAGTGTATGTCTAAAGCCTTCTCACAGGTCAGAAAAAGCTGTTTATAATCTTATTTACACCTACACGAAAATGCAGAAATACATTTCCTAAGCAAATAGGACTAAACAGAGCAGATAATTTTTCTCTCATATCTTCCACAAGTTAAGGACTCTGACTATAGAAGGAATATTGGAAGGGAACTTGGCAAAAGTTCACTAGTCATTAAGCCTGAACTCTTAGGAGCAAACAGTCCATTTTTCAGGTAGGGGGATGTGACCACTTAAGCACATTCCACAACACAAGATGCCAAGCTACCCTCATGCTTGGTTTCACTGCAAGTACCAGCAAAAAGAGACACTGAAATGTGATACAATTATGTTAAGAGTAGTCAGAGCTATTCAGAAGTGTCTAAGGCAAACATACCTGTACTCCCATCAAACCCTCCCACAGCGTAAAGAAGGCCATTTAATACAGCTGCTCCCAGTGTGCTTCTCCTGTCTTGCATGTTAGCAACACTTGTCCACTGGTCCTTCACCGGATCATAGGAATCGACTGTACGAACTCTCAAAGAGCCATTGAAACCACCAACAGCATAAACCATGCCTCCCATGTACACCATTCCTAGAGCAGGGAAATGGGGAGGAAGGACGAGTGTTTCAGTCTCTCTGCCAATTAACTGTATTCTGTCCTATCCTAAGAATGCAGATACTTGACACAAATTACAGAACTCACTACACCTGTCATGCTTTTGACAGTCTCCTAGTACCACACTTCATTCAGATTAAGCCCTAGTATTTCTGACACTTTTTGTTTCTAACAGCACGTTTCTGAATACCATGCTTGCTGAATTTCTTCTTGTTTAAATTGCTCAGCTGCTTTAAGATCACATTTTCATGTTTTTAGTAGTGGATGATCACTTCTTCTCATTCTTTATTTCATTTAATAATATTAGGGTATTTTAATAGCAAAATTGGTCATTATTAAAATGCATTAATATTTAAATTTATTTATCCCTTGTTTCTATGGGAGTTTTAAAAATAAAGCAGTTTTTCCTACAGATTACAAACTGAAGCACAAATTAAGCACAATTTATCAAAGTTGCATCATTTCAGATTAGCAAGTAATTCAAATGATCAGTGAAGTCGTGGTTTAGCCCTTCTTAGCACTGTTCCAAAGAACACACAATGCTTTATACAGACGCCTAAATTCTGAAGTATTACCAACCACAACAAAATATTAGGCATCCTTACCTGCTCTACATCTTCTGGAAGGCAATTCAGCTACCTGATGCCAGCGTTCTTCTTTAAAATCATAGCATTCAACACTGCGAATTGCCTTTGGTGCCTGTCCCCCAACTACCATCATCAACTAACAGGGAGGTAATAATAATTGTTAGTTATTGGCATAGATGAGAGCACCTGAAAGTTCAAAGAAGTGTTAAAAAATAAAGCAAGCGTCTGTACGAGAAATAGTTAAAGGATGGCTCTCCTAAATTAGAAATTGGAGTCTTGCGAAGCAGGCAAAATTATTTGTAAGGTATTCTTTAAAATAAATTTAATTTGTAGTTATTTTGTCCAGAGGAAATACCACAGGTAGAAAAGCAGAAAGCAATTAGAATCTTGGTAAAGCTCCCACAAAAGAGGGATCTGTATCTTCACATCCTACTGTGACCTCAGATGTGAGAATTCAATGCCTATGATGTGTAATGGAACTGTGACCATCCATCACATAACAGCCTTACCTTGTTCTTCTAAGAATGTGCTAAATCTGCTGAATTGAATCTCCTATTCCATTACTGCAGTTGTCACAACAGTACTATGAGAAAACTTCTTTCCTTTATTGTAAAGAAGAAAGTATCTAATGCTTGTTTTTTGCTAAAATGAACTAAAGATTGAATAAAAAGTCTCAACGCAGAAGCTTCAGTCATTCATTGTTTTGGTTTGGGGTTTTTTGGGGTTTTTTTTGTTATTTGTTTGTTTTTTTAACAGGCTTATTTCTCCATAATTGTATGTTTCTCAAAAGCTGAAACACTAATTAAAAAATGTTTTCTGGGAGGGCAGGTAGTGGTGATGCTCTGTGTAGGTGGGACGCTAAAACATCTATATCATAAGTAGTATGGAGTGTAAAGGTAATCGCTTGTTACATTTTTATGATAAATAATTCTGGTACAAATTTTTTACAGGAATAACCCAGAAGACAGTCAGGCTCTCATGAAAGCTTTTAAAGTGAAGTCTGAAATAGTAAATGCATCAGAAGAATAAGGGTCTTACTTTTGGAAGGCTAGCAGGTGTTCTCAATTTTGTTCGCGTGCTTTTCATCAATGCTCGTTGCTCAGTTGGTAGCAAGTGATACTTCATAGCTTCAATGAGGTAATCCTTACAAGCACTGCTGTTCTTCACCAATATTTCCTCTTCAACTCTCTGTTTATTAATAGAAGTTGAACAAGGTCTGAGCATGTTAAGGAAGTGAAACACAAATCACAATCCAAAGTGTAACAAAGCCTATGATCTATCACACAAATGCAGATTAATCTAATTTTTTCGATTATAATTTAAACAGTAAGACACAAATTTGTGTTGGAAATGTGCAGTTACCAAAAAAAAAAAAAATCAGAAGATGCTGATTGTTAATTAGCAAGTGGAAGAAACAGTGATAGACAAGGTAAAACACTTTTCTTACAACTGAGCACTTTTCTTGATTTTTAAAATACAGACAGTACAGAACATTTTAAGGGGGGAGCAGTGGAAAATAACTAAAAAAACTAGTAAGCCACCCCACAACAGTAAAAACCACAACAGAACACAACAGCAAAATCCCCTAAATCATACCCAAAATGACCCACACAAAGTGGGGATTTGTATCACAAAACCAGATTTTTTAAAATAAACACCTACCAACCTACTATTATACCTACTAACCAACCCTAACACTGAATTCATTTTGTCAATCTTACAAACCTGACATCAAAATATCCAAATGAGCTTATAAAATTTGAAAAAATTTATTTTATCTGAACCAGGTGTAAAAGAATGTTTCCTTTGTCATTAATTCCTAATCCGCTTAAACAACAGATATAATTCTGAAGTTGAAAATTCACTTATGAAAACAAATCTTTTATCAAAGATCACATTACAAATGAAACCTAACCTGATCTCAGCGAATTACATTGTTCAGATTCCTAGTGTGGTATGACATGCAGTCAGCCAACCAGATAAATTATTTACAGAAGTCATCCTCTGTGTGGCAATCATATGTGCACATGAGTAGGTGGTAGCGGCTGCTTGTTTACTTTAACTATCACTAACATACTACATGGCACTGTTGCTTAAACTGAAAATTATCTATCTTGCATTAAAATAATGAACAGAAATGTTCACATGCAGAGTAATTAGTATTCCTTTTTGCTTACCTGAACTAAATACTCCCGGGAAAGCAAAGGCAGCCGAACATGCTCCATCAGACGTGCCATTAACTCCTGCCTTACATCTTTGTCATGGTTTACCCAGGCTATCACTGCTTCAAATACCTTCCAGAAAACAAACAAATCAAGTTCCTTGACTTACAAATTCATAAGCATGAAAACATCAGTGTACCTCCAAAAATAGTTTTGCTTACACTAAAACTCCTAACATAAGAACACATGACAGCAGTTACAGCTCCCAGAATTTCCATATTTATCAGCTACAAAATTATGAAGGTGCATTATCTGCTCTCTTTTTGTATCTACACCTCTACTTGTGGTTCAAGGACACCTGTGCTACATTGACAAAATGCACACAGTGACTTCAGTCATTGAAAACTAGGCAAACAAATAACACAGCAGCAGCAATATTACAGTCTCCATAATTTTCTTCCTTTCTTGGAGAACTGACCAGCCACATCACCGTTCAAATGACTTATCACTGAGTCTTACTAGAAGTGATCC
>WEIT01023430.1:101497-112078 GCA_013389985.1 Dryoscopus gambensis | reverse complement strand
CGGAGAGGGAGGAAAAAGGAGAATAGTTTTCAGTAGAAAAAAGTAAATTTTTAGGATGTTTCTTTGAACCAAACAGATTTTGCTTGAGCCTCCTGAGATTTTCTTACCACTGTTTGCCAGTGAAGCTGTATTTACAAGATTATTTTGGCATCAAAACTCAGCTGCATTTAATTCCACTGGATTGCACTTTTGGTACTTTGAGCAGGCGCTGATGCGTATATCAGCTCTACAGAGTTCTGAAAGAGATTTAAGAAATATCATAAAACAAACATGTCACAGTAAAAATTCAATTATAAGTCAAAATGTCTTGTAGTTTAGATTGAAGAAAAAGAAAAGGAAAGCTAACAAAAGAAGAACATATGTATATTTTTAGCCACAAAAAGATTTTATTCACTTTTTTCCATGCTACAGTGCTACATTATCTCATAGAACAGGTGAAAAAAGAAATACTGCAGAGAGTAGCTTGTATGAGGACATTTTTTTTACATACAGCTAATTAACAAAGACAGTTCAGATGCTTACAGTGCTAACACAAGTAATTTTAGTAAGAAAACTGCAGAAAAGCAACAAATAAGTAGAGTAATGATGAAATTCTATGATTCCACTGGGGGTATCTTTTTCAAAGAAAAAATAGCCTAACCCAAAGTTGGGAACTTTGTAGAAATGGAAAGCAAAATTTTAAAATTACTATTAAAGTCTGTGCAATGCCATGGCAACTTTCATTCATGGCAAAGTAGGTTTTGGAGTCTCCTTCACTGAAGATACTCAAGAATTGTCCAAACACAATCTTGTGCCATGTGCTCTGGGGTGACATTGCTTGAGCAGGGAGGTTGGGCCAGATGATCCACTGTAGTCCCTTCCCACCTGACCTATTCTGGGATCTTTTTTCTTTTGAGTTCCTGTATTGGAGAAGATGAATTTTATAGTGAGAAACTTTCTGCTGTTTTGTTCACTAGTTTTGCATCTTCTGATATATGTAGCACCACTGCAAATAGAAGTCAGATAAACACAACTAGAATTTTTTCACCATTCTCTATTATATGATACGGGATTACAACGCAACTATTATCTTTGCTTCACTGGGAGCTACCTCTGACCTTGTTCAAAGCTAAAATTCCTGTTTTCAAGTTGAGTAACAGTCAGTGTTTTCAGTGGAAATCTGGTGATGATCTTGAAGAGAACTGACCATTAGGAACTGCAATTGATCCTTAGTTTGTACTTGTCCTGGGAAAGTAACTGCTGTATTTCAATTACCATACTTAGGCATTAGGCATAATTTTGACTTCATAAATGGCACTAAAAATCTTGAACACATAAATAAGCTTCATTTAAATAATAAGTTACTTTGTTGAAGCTGGAAGTATATCTTTTCCTGGTAGTACAGCTATGCGATAAGAGTGCAGAGAAATCTGAACCTCAATTTCCATGCTGGCAAAATCCTTTCAAAAGCTCAATTGTAGTAAATAAGTACAAGTAACGTAAGCAGTGCTTTGAATTGGTGTAGTATTTCTCACTAGTGAGGTGAAAGTGAAATTAAACATGGTATTTTTCCTGTACAAGTCTCCTAATACTACAGTTATAAGTTAGATGTCATGAATCAGCAGACAAATAAGTCTGTAGAATTGCTGTGCATGAAACAAGTTATCTTATTTAGCCACATGTTGAGACTAACTCAATTTTTTCCTTGCATGTGATATTTTAGCTAAACAGTAACTTAATTTGAATACACGAAGTAGTAAACTGCTATCTCTTGGAATCAATTGTATAGAGACATTTAGTCAATGCTGTTTGGAAAGAATAAGTTCAATATATGCTGTCATACATTAATAACATCTAAGTTATTTTCTGGACCAAATGCATTGAAGCATTAGTGTATGCTTCCTTTCCTGAAGTATCTGTGAGCGTTTTCCTTTAGACTGTCTGACCATTTTTGTGATAGGCTGGCTAGTGCATGGATGGCTTTTATGTGTGAGTGGTTACATTTTATATTACTTAGAATAAACAAGGTTACATCTTAATAATGCTTTAATAGGGGTTTCATTGATTATGTGTCACTCCTGTTAGTTCATAGAAGTTTCTATTAAGCATTTACCTGGGTGCATTTTCTGTGATTATGGCAAGCTTTCAATGGTTGGACCTCACTCATTGTCTGTATTTAGCATTATCCCCTTTTTTATCTTTATACACCTGTGTGTATGAAGTGTTATTTCTTAAGGAAGTTTACAACAGTGAAAGGAATATTGCATTTAAAAAATGGAAGGAAATTTGTGCCCTGTTACAGATCATACTAATAGATATGCATGCCTGTTTATTTGAGAGAATATTTTTTTCTTAGGCATCCACAGCTATTTCAAACATAGCATGCAGTGCATCAGTTCTATCAGATACTGTGTGTAATGTGTTCGCGTAAGCCTCTCAAGGCACAAATCTTCAATGTACAGGAGACGTTTTATATCCTAGGCTTTCTAAACACTGTACTAACTATACAGACTGAATCAATCTGATCGTTTGGGGCCAGAATTATAAAACATAGAAGTGCAGGGCTGTGTGAAAGGTGAGATCTTTGTATTTGAATTTTACTTGAATTGATCCATAAAGTTATTTTTAGAAGTTACATTCTCATAACATCTACATAATCTGGTTTACTCTAATCTGATTTTTCCAAGCTTTTTAAGCAGTGCTGAAAATTACTTTAGGGAATAGATTTGCTTTCAAACCGAGTTTTCAGAATAAAGTTCGGGTCATTGTGTTCCTTAAGAGATTGGCTGAATGCCACTAATAGTATGTTGTGACTGTTTTTAAACCTGACAGTTGGCTACAATACACTTGAGTAACTTCCAGTTTTATTGTCAAGCCAAGGTATGATTTCAGTAGTGATGGTGCCTGGCATCCACAGAAGATAATATCATCAGTTTGGAAATAAGATGCACTTCATAATTTTTTGCAGGTTTACTCATTATGTTGTGCCCTGCATTTGAATTAAGTTTGTGAAAAAAATATTTTATTTTAAAATGTAGGTTTGCAGTTTAGTAGCCTTTGAGGTGTGACATGAATATCAATAAATAAACAAAGCTCATGGAGCACATTTAGTTTCCCGGTTTAGGAGGTGCTTTAAAAAATAGTTTCAGATTAAAATAATTAAAATTCAGAATTCGTCTCACTGAGCTGAGAAAAAAACAGATTTGTAGATAGAGACAATATCCTTTATTAGGCTAGTGGCTGTGGATGGAACTGCTGAAGAAGTGTTTGCTTAACATCTTATTTATAGAAAGCATATTCAGTACTACCATTACATTTTGTGTAATATGGATGGAGTCAAAATGAAATTCTCCAGCACATTCCTGGTTGCTGAGAGATGCTAAGTGAAGAACACTACCAATAGCAAAAGTGTCACTTCCAAATCTATTTTTTTAAACACTTCTAGAGAATCATGCCACTGCACAGACAAGAAGCCTTTGAGATCGCACCTTCTCAGGCAGTTCTGTTTCTTCCCAGTTCATGTTATATTAACAGAATTAATGGGACGACTTATTTATGATGCCTTACATCCCAAATGTTAACCCTTGCTTAACTGTGGGCAGTTGATATTCTTTTTTCCTCTGTTTTTTTTAGGTCTCAAATAATTTGCCATTTCAAACTACAAAAGTCAACATTGCTTAAAGCATATGCATTTTTCTTTTTTCCCCTACAAAATTTGGTTATTTTAGAGTAAAATGTTAGAATGGTGAATCTACACAAATGCATACAAGTAACAAGAATCAGTAACATACTGATTCTCCCCTGACATGTCCATTTATTTAAAGAAAATAAGACAATTGTACAATTGCTGAAAGACAATTGGATAGTTGGGTGTAATAGTAAGCTACCATGCTGTAGCTGTGTTTATAATCTTGTGAATTTGAGCATGGAAGCCTTCAAAACATTAAACATTTGTGAACCAATTAATTCAAGCTCATGAACATAAAAAATCAAGAGACTTAAAGCTATTAAAGAGAGCAAAAGATACAGATTTAGATCCATAATGAGGTTTTGAGAATCACTAGCTTTTGTCCTGAGGTCACATGTGTGATCTTGAGTCTTCAGGAGCTGTGAGCCAGTCTTCGCGTGGAGGGATGGAAGGTGCATATCTATATATAGATATGGATGTAGATATTAGGCCTGATGATTTACCAAATGAGATCTTTTATTCTAAAGGGCAGCCAGCCTCCTGTTGCCTCCCCTGCAGCTGGAGTTAAGGGGGAGAAGCAGAGTGCTGGGGCTGGTCACCTCCATGGTTGAGTTTGATTCTGCCCAACTTGGAACATTAGCACAGCTGGGACCTGAAGGACTGCAGGTTGAGGGGGGTGACATCTTGGTGACAGGGGCAGTGTGTCTGACTGAAAAATTATGTGAAATAATACAGAAGTCTGACTTGATGTTCTGGCAGAGTGGAGGTTGTTGGGATGCAGTTTCTGACATGAAGTGAAGTTAATGGTGGAGATGGGGTGTTTGTGCACAAATCCAGATATGTCTCTGCAAGTCCATCTCTGGCTACCATGTGCAGCAGCAACAGCAAAGATGGTCATGCCACCCATGTAACAGAAATACATTAAAATTTATAGTATTTATTTGTAAACTCACAGATCATGTGCCATACTGTGTAAAGTGTGATTTTTCTTCTTCTTTTCCTTCTGGTTTAATGTTCAGAGTTAGTGTCATCTTAATTAGTTTCCACTGACAGAATAAATATTGTTCCATCTGTGCACTATTACAGTCAGCGACTGAAGGTTTGAAACACTTGAGTCGTGGATGTCAAGTAGTCTGTAAAGGGACTGGAAAGCAACTCATTTTGGATTATTTTGCATATATCACCATTCAGAAGGAGGTTATGGGAGCAATTCTCAGCTGTACTGCTATCATCCCAAAATTATGCCAAAATTTTGTTCCCTTTTTTCAACAGAATTTACTTGATAATGATCATGAATAATAAAATTAAAGGATTTCATGCATTGTGACAATATAAAGCCTTTTTTTTTTAACAAGTTTGCAAATATATTTTAAAAGGGAAGCATTTATTACCAAATGCTGAGAGTGGGCCAGATGAACTAATTATTTATTAGACATTCCTGAGACAAGAGGCAGAGCAACTTGTCAGGAATCTCCTTTCCTTTTCCTGTGCACTTTACCTTGTAAAAGAAAATGCACATTTGTGAAAGGTAACTCTATTTAAGTCTTATTCTTGGAAATGTCTTTGGCTGTGATTAAAGCAAAATTAAAAAGCAAGTGAACATTGTATTTAGAGTTCATTTTGGTGGTGTTGTGGAAGGCTTTCATAAAACTAGTCAGGCAGGAGAAACAGGCACATAGACTTCTCTGTAAGATGTATAGCTGGCTTCTGGCTGCAAGTCTATCTGACATTGAAAATATTTCTTGTGAGTAATAATCCTTTACTTAATGTGATGGAATTTTTCCAGTTCAACTTCTTGTAGCTTGATTAAACAAATTAATTTTTACATAATTGGAAATCAGCGCAGCTCTTCACAAAGTTGTTGCTCGGTATTTAAAAAATAGTCTTAAAAGACCATTGACATCTCAACTATTTGAAAGGAGGCAAATCCCAGGGAGCATCCTTAGGAAATGCTATAGACTATATAAATCCGATTACCCAAATTCTTTCTTTGCTGAAACAGAACAATATGTGATGGTATCTATGAAATGTATAGTTAATACCCCTGAATATCCAAAAATATTCAGTATCTGCATATTATATTAATGACTAAAGCCGCCCAATCCCTTTAGATAATTTTTTTTTTTTTAATTCTCAACAACATTAGGGGTAAATGTAAATATTTTGTTAGCGATTCTATAATAAGAAGCTTTAATTTGCATAAGATTGGTAAAGAGCGTACATTCTGCTTTGGACAGTAATTGACTACCAACCTTATTTTCAAACCTATAGAAACCTGTTCAGAGTTCCTGGGGTGTGTTTGGGTTTTGTTTGTTTGATTTTTGGATTTGGGGGATTTGTCATTGTTGTTGTGCTTGGAGTTTGAGAGAGTTCTTTCGGTTTGGTTGGTTGGGTTTTCCTATACGTTAAAGTTATGACTTGTAAAAAAAAAAAAGATATTCTTGCTCTTCTGTGGTTCTTAATGTTGAGAAATTGTACATTTTGCTTCGAGTATCTTGGATTTGCTCTGATAAAAAGTAAAACTTTTCTATGTATAAGGGAGGAAAAGCAGCATTTACTGGGAATTTAACAATTCAACCTTCTTTACTTGAAGCTTGTGTTATTTCTTTTATCAATTGTGCTATACAGATTCAATTATATAGCAACTTTACAAAATTAAAACTTGTAAAAAAAATGGCCTTAGAGAAATGTTATTCTACATCATGTTTAAATAATCAGACTTCTGTCTTCCTGAAACATATGTTCTCTGGATTTAAAAAGAGCTAAAACCATGAATATTGGCACAATTAGGAAATTACATTGTGTCATTGATTGATAGGCAGTTGCATGAAAATGAACTGAAAGGCTTGTAGAAGTAAATGTGTGTTCTACTACTATTTAGACACACGCTCTTGTGTTTACCTGAGTTACAGGAGAGTTATGGAGGTGAGAAGAGGCACCTTTCCTTTCCATGTTTAGTTTGTTCATATCTCTGTTTTCACTGTGCGGTCATAAACAGAACAGGCTCACCCTGAAAGAGAGAGCAATTTAAAAATGGCGCAATTTCACAACTGGTTTTACGTCATCTTTACACCAGAAACAAACAAGTGAACAAGTGGAAACCCATGAAAATTAAATATGTGCTGAAAGGGCATGCTGTCCTTTAATGTTGACTGACAAGGACCCCTTATTTATTTAGGTTTTTTTAAAATCAATTTCTGTAATCAGCTATGCCGAAGAGATGCTCATCTCTAAGAAATAATTTAAAGGTTATAATTGGAGAAAGGCCTTTTTATTAGTCTTAAACCATTTTGTTCATTCTCCCCCCACCCTTTTCTTCCCCCCATTTATTATCTTTTCCCTAAAGGCCTCCTACACATTGAAGTCCACAGTGAAGCTCACTAGTGGGGATGAAGCAGAGAAGCCACTGCAGGACTCCGTATTTCAAAGCTGAACCAATATTCACCATTGACACATTCATTCATCTGTGCAGGGTCATTGGAAATCCTCTTTCTCTAGTTTTGCCTTCCCTTCAGGGAGCAGTGCTTAAAAGAGCAAACCCCTGGTGTGAAGAGATAGAAGAATTCTCAGCGTGGCCAGTGGTGCCAGGAATCGAATTAAAGTTGTCCATTTGCAGATGACTGTATACTCAGCTCCCAGCATATTCAGCTGTGGGGCTTGATGCTGACATTTTATTTAAAATGTTGGTGATGGCACTTGATTGTATTAAAAAAAAAATTGGGGGCAAAAAGTATTTTCTCAAAAAAGAGGAAAAATGCTGAATTTCAAAATGTGCATGGTTCCTGCTGTTCCTTTTAGGTCTAGAGGTTGTTAAGGATCACATGCCAAAGAGGTAAATAATTACAGAATTTACTTCTTTGGGTAATTTAACACTTGTCACTTATTCTGCTATTGTTGACATCTCTATTTTGGCATAAATCAGATTTTGACATTACTAAACCTGCAATTTTGTTTTTCTTCACACACATTATCTCTTCCATGGGAAAGGCACTGGGGAGACACAGGCTGCCATGAAATCTGAAATGCCTGCAGTCAACACGAGGAGCACCTCTTTATTTCAGTTTCATTTCCTGTTAATAGAGATGAACTTGGTGCATATTTGGACACATTTAGAAATTGTCGAACAGAGATTCTGTAAAAGGAGTTCTAAGAATTTAAAGAAGTCTCTGTCAGTTTGGAGGATGAAAGGATAAGCACAGTTAACCATTTGGTCACCTGCCCAAATTCCCATTCCAGCAAACATAGTCCCCGCACGTGTGGGCGGCGGACGAGTTGTCGCGGTATATCCCTGTCCTTCGTGACTGCTAGAAGGTTTAAATCTTGTGACTAATTTCAGAGAAATCTCAGGCAAAGGGTATTTCTGTGAATAACGGTGGCACGATCTGCCACCAACATAAATCGCAGTTTCTTCAAGGAGCATCAGGAAAGGAAGGTGGAAGAAAGAGTTGGAGGCTACAAATTACACCACTGCCTAATTATGCAGCTTTATTCCTATGACTAACAAGATATCCACATGCATGTTAGCAACACAGAGGCCTAAATTATAGACATTCATAACAACTTGAAGAAAGGAGCAGGGGAGCTGTTCAAACAATTTAAATTCTCTGTCATAGCAACTTGTGACTTTACGTAGAGCCATCCCAGAAATACAGATTAAATTTTCTGTTTCAACTAAATCACACAGGTGGTATCTTTATGCAGTGCGTATAAAAGTAAGCTCATTGTTCATCCTGTAACCAGCACTTCTATACCCAAGTAGGTGCGTTGTTATAAAGAGGTAACATTAGAGTGAGATATTTTAATCTAGTTGAATGACCTTACACAAGGGGAAACGTTTTTCCAAGAGGGGCAGCCCAGTAATGAGGGTGAGGTGTGTCCTAAAACGCCCCAGAGCTCATTCTAGCTTATCAACTACTGCTACAATTCCTAATTTGTGGGGCACTTGTGCTTTTTCTGGGCAGTCTATCATTTAAAGTGCTGTGAAAGACAGTTTAATCATTTTAAGAGTATGCTGTGTAACTGATCTTAGAAGTACCCAGTACTCACCAGAGATTTATTGAAAAAACATTTGTACCATGACTGTCTTTCCTTTGAAAATAGTCAAAATATTAAAAAAAGCAGTCATGCTCAGCAGCAGTTTTCATTGATGCATTTAGAGCATTTCTCCTCTTTAGCAATCCAGACCTTTTTAAAGAAATGTCATTCCTGGTTATCCTCAATACAAAATGGCCCATCAAACCTACCTTGGTGCAACCTTACCTCTTAAATATCAACCCATGCCCCATAACCATTTGTTATCAAGTATGTTTTAGTTCAGTCATGGCAAACTCAGTTTAATACACAAAATGAAAAAAATGGATAGAACTCAAGGCAAGTTCTATTAAATCAAATATGGGATATTTATTTGAAATGCTTTGGATGCATTCTTGAAAAGGTGACACAAGATCTTTGCATAATAGATATGCAATGTTTAGATAATTATGTGCCTAATGAAAACCATGAGAAGTTAAAAAAAAAAATCCAAACAGCTAATGAAAAAATGAAGTAAGGCCATGGGCAAATTTAACCTTCCTTAACCTTAGGTTTGTACTTAGCAAATACTTGAGTATAAAGGTTCTGCCTTATTCTCCTGTCTTTTGTGGACTGAAGTTTCAAAAGTCCTCATAAATGTGAATTGCTTGTTCCTACTGTCTGTTTTACTCTTTATTCTCAATATTAGCTATATCTTCAGAGCAACTAACCCCACATACTGGTGTAGTGGGTTAGGTATTCGCTTGCCATTTAACAAGTGCACTGACATAGGCTGAGATGGGATTCCTCCACACAAATTTCACAAGCCATTGGGAGTGAGTGTGTTGAATGGCTGTGCTGTATCTGCACTTAAATTCCTGAAGCGAATGGCAATCACCCAACCTTGCCTTCAGTACTTGAAGAAACCAGAAACATGCTTGATAGGTGGTAGGAACAGGATGCTGCTTTGTTCACTTCAAAAACCTTTGCTGTCCTATTTTCTGACCACCCTTTAGCACTGCTGCTCTTGATTTGGCACAGCTTTAAGTTTGAGATAGAGCACAGTGCAGAAATGCATGTAAAGAACTGAGGAATGGGGAAGGGGAGAAGGAGGTCATGTATGTCAGATACAGAAAGAAAGATGCATCTGAAAGATCTGTGGCTGTTGGAGATCTCCTATCTTGTTGCCAGTGAATAAACTCTTAGCATTGCTTGACTGTAAAGGGAATTAACTGATTTTTTTTTTTTTTTTTACGTTTTTTGTTAAATAAAACTATATCACTCTCCAGGCAGAAATAATATTGCAGATACTATAGTGCAGCAGGAAGGTTGCTGAAAAAAGGGTCACTTAGAATTTCTCAAAAGGATATACATTCAGGATTGCAGTTGATACAGTCTGTACTGAGATAGTCCAAAACATGGGGGTTCTTTTCTGTTTCTGTGATTTTTCTGTGTGTTAATTCCAGACTAGACATTGAGCCATCACTAGAGATAAACATCATCTTTGCTCCAGAAGGGGTAATAAATATATGTGTACATTTATACATATGTACACATGGAGAGAGAGAGAGATTCTCTGAATCAAAGCTTTATAATTCGTCTCTTTAAAAATCTACATAAAATACAAATACAGAATAAAAACTCTAATAGTGAGGAACATATTTCCCATCTCATGCTGCAGGGCATAAGCTAATCTGCTGCTGAGATCAGGCAGGAACTCCCCTTCAACCCTATGTTGTTTTTCATTACACAACTGGCTGTTTGCATTATGTTTTTTATTAGAACTTGATTGTTTAATGACAAAGATAGAGAGTTATGCTAAAATAAATAGAAAGCTCTATAGTGGAGAAGGAGAAAATAGACTCGATGAAAAAAATAAAGTAAAATACAAGGACTGCTAGATT